>FN649758.1:1453720-1464271 GCA_000310025.1 Ectocarpus siliculosus | reverse complement strand
GAACAGGGGGTCCCACAAGGTTGCACGCTGTCCCCGACATTGTTCCAGGTGTTCATCAACGATCTGTTGAAAGTCGTAGAGGCAGTCGAGAAGGGAATAGAGGTAGGGGACACGGAAACTTCGGTGTCGGGAATGCTGTTTGCGGGTGACTTTGTTGGTATGTCGGACACCCCTGAGGGACTACTGGCGCCGTGAAGGAGTTTGCTGATTAGTGGAGATTGTCTGCCAACGTTAAGAGGAGTGCCGTCATGGTATGCAACGAGGTCAGGGAGTAACCAGTATAACATAGATGGAAGTGGGGGATCGACGAAATTGCAATAGTGGACCAGTACACATACTTCGGAGTAGAGATCGCAAAAGACTGCTCGTGGAATGCACACATGTCCAAGGTAGCGGAAAAGGGCAGAAGCACGAGCAAGGAAGCTGCATCCAATACTCGCAAACCGGCACCTCGATACACGCATCAAATTGACGGTTTTGAAGAGCGTAACAGTGCCGCCGCTAGATTACGCCGGAGAAGTATGGGAAGGACAAAAGAAGGTAGTCAAAGAGCTCGAGGCGGCACAGATGAAAGCAGCGAAAGTCATCCTAGGATGCTCCAAGCGTACAAGTAATGCAGCCGTCAGGGCAGAACAGGGGATACGATCCATACGATCGGGAAGATACGCAAGGAAGCTGACATGGCAGTATCGCATGTGTTGTATGGAAGAGGAGAGGTTGCCGAGAATAGCCTGGGAGGCGAAGTGGGCAAACAAAAAGAGGGGTAGACAACCCACGGAGTGGGTCAAGGTTGTAGAGGACGTATGGAAGGGGTTCGAAATTGACGAAGATGAAACGCTGGAAACGGAGGGTCTAAAAGGGTTCAATGAGAAGATATATGTTGCTTTTGCCGAGAGGGAAGAACAGAATCTTAGAAACGAAACCAAGGATAAGGAGGGTCTAGAAGTGCAGGGAATGTTGAAAGAATGAATGGAGTACCTACATGGACCAATGGATGCAGGGACACAGCTGAAGGTCAAATTCAGGACCGGGGACATTGGCCTTCGAGAACGTAGCCGAAGATTACGGAAGGTAGACAATGAAGACGACAAGTTCAGATTTGAATGTGAAGCCGAGTGCGAAGACCGGGTTCATATAGTTGCGGAGTGTTCGTTGTACAAGAAGGAAAGTGTACATGATTGAACTGGGAAAAATATAATAGAATGAAGGTACAGGGAGATGTTTGAGGCATGGATGCGAACTCGCGATGTGTTCAAACGTCATGGGCTACTGATCGACCAACTTCCACCAGAGCCAATCGGTTGGGATCTCTGCGACAACGATAGTACTGAGGGCAATTCTTTTGGGAGTGACGGAGACGAAGGAAAGGGAAAGGGAAGAAAGGAGGACGAAGACGACGACGGAGGAGGAAAACATGGAGGAGTGGAGGGGAGACCAAAGGGTTTGAGCCAGATGACCTTCCCCAAAACAAAAAACGCAGGGCTAGGGAAGAACTGGCAAGAGATTGTTGTCAAAATGAAGATCAGAATGATGGTAGCGACAACAAAGGGGATAATGGTGAAAGTACTCCTAAACGAACTCGAGTACAAGGTAATAGCCTTCGTAGACGGCGTGCAGTTTTCTTCTGTTGCCACCGTTTCTGTCTTTGATCCGAAGGATAGTTTGGCCTCCCCCATGCTTCCCCCTCACGGGGTCCCAGTTCATGGCAGATAGAAGTGTTTTGTGTTTTCAACCGCACTAAGACTGACGTATTTTCATTGGTCAGCCGGTTAGCGCGGTCGATGCTAACAATAAAGACGCCCACACACACCGTGCAAGGAACGGTTGAGCCGACCCCACTCCCTGGTCTACACGAAGACCGGTGCCCAACCTTCCTGCACAACAGGATGGTTCGCGTGATGTTGAAGACATTAATTTCGCGAATGCCACGTGCCAATCGCTGTCGAAGACTCTTCCCCATACCACAGGCACTGGTAGGGGAAAAGGGCTCTACAAGATGGATTTGGTGATCCCCCCAGGATTACACGCAGGAGATAAAGAAGAGGAACTCTGCACCAAGTCCATTCTTGTAGATGTAACAAGCGTCAACCCATCCGCAGGTCCAAAACCAGGGTCCGCCCTCGAAGATCGAGCTGCAAGTAAGGCAAATCACTATGCGGGAACTTTCAACCCGTCTAGATCTACCCTCCTTGCTGCTTTTTCAACGTATGGTGGTCTTGGCAAAGGCACAAATCGACTTATTATCGTAGCCATCGCCAACCACTTGGTATATGAAGCCTTTTGCAAGGGGAATTTCGACGACGAAACAGCCTTGCTTCGCCTGAAGGTTTTTCATACCAACAGGATTCGGAGACGGGTTACCTTCGAGCTGGCTCGTTTTCTGTCCGTGCGAACTCGTGATGTTTTCGAACGTCTTGGACTACCGGTTGATCAATTTTCACCACGGCCAATAGGTTGGGATAGAAATGACCAGGATGGCAATGAGAGAGATTCGTTTGGCAGCGATGAAGGAGGAGGAAAAGGAATGGGAGAAGGACAAGACAGAGACCAAAACAGCAGTCGAGGAAGGAATCATGGCGTGGAAGAGAGCAAGAGCTTCGAGCCAGATGACCTTCCCCGACACAAAATACGCAGGGGCAGAGAAGAAATATAGAAAAGTTGCTGTCAGGATGATGATGAGAACGATGGAGTTGAACGCAAGGAGGATGACGGTGAAAGCACTCCAAAACGAACTCAAGTGCAAGGTAGCAGCCTTCGTAGACGTGTGCAGCGTTTCTGTCTTTGATCCGGAGAATAGATTAGCCTCCCCCATGCCGTCCCCTCACGGCGTCCCAGTTTATGGCATTTAGAAGTGTTTGGTGTTTTAAGCCGCACTGAGACTGACGTATTTTTCATTGGTCAGCCGGTTAGCGGGGTCGATGCTAAAAATAAACACATACACACACCATGGTGGCTTCACATGGGCGCGGGGACCATGTGGGTCTTGTTCGGCGACAAGACACTTTAATCCCATCCCTCCAAGATAGCATGAATAGTAGTAGCTTGGGAACCCCAAACCACCGTTCATTACACGTGTACCCCAAGGGCTTTTTACGCGCGCGTGTGCGTGTGTTTTCGTCATATTTATTATGGCGACGTAAGTTCCCCTATTTTTCGTGGTGAGACGTGTACTACTACATACACCCTTCAGTGTGTTTTATCGTACAACAACACCAACCATCCAGGGTCACACAGGAGGGGGTCAACACCAGGGGCTTCTTTCTTCTTTATGTTTTTCGTGCCCCACCTTCCTCCAGCGGTGCGTGCTGACTTTGTTTTTGATCGCGAGAAGGGTCCAGCCGTCCCTCTCCCTCATCAACGGTGCTAAATCGTCGAAGTTTGGTCCTCACGAGCTTTTCTACATAGCTATTTGTCGCTTTCACTCGCAAATTTTGTAAACTTTTCATCCATGGGGATTCGAACGCACGACCTCTGCGACTATAGCGGTTTGAGGAACCAACCACTAGACCACCGGGGCGACCCGCGTGCGCCCTCTTTTCACGAGGGCCGGGGTTCGATCCCGAGCATCCTCGTTCCCATTCTCTTTTTTCTTCACATATGTACAAAAAGTACCCTCTCGTAGTCCGCTTGTCGTGGGGATCACGGAAACATACGCATATACATTTTGTACTTTAGTCTGTCCATGGACTATGTGGTGGCCGAAACCAAAAGTTGTCATTGGTCAACCAAAAAAGGATCCCGACCAAACCGTATTGCCCTGTAATTTTGCCAACGATGGGCGGCCCACGGGTATGCCCAACATGCTCACCGTGGTGGGCTGCCCACGATAGGCTGCACATGTTGGGGTGCCCATTGGCAGCCATGGGCAGCCCATGGCGGGCATTGTAGGCTTGCCCATGGGCATGACCATGGGTGCTCTCAAATTAACTCGCAGTTTCCGCATCACCCCAAGGACTAAGCACATTGACGTAAAGTTTCACCACGTAAGGTCGCTGGTAGCTGATGGAGTCGTAGACGTGAAGCAAATATCGACGTCGCTTCAGAAAGCGGACATTTTTACGAAAGGGCTAAACCCGTCGGAGTTTCTCCGCGCCCGTGGCATGCTGTTAGGAGTTTGATCACCTCCCCTCTTCGTAATCAGTCTTCATGTCTTGAGGGTTGGATGGTGTATGTGTGTGTATATGTTAGAAGAAAATTCGGGAGATTTGTGTCGAAGGAAAATAAATCGCTGCTGATGCAACGCAGCTGAGAAAGGCAAAACATTTGATATTGAGTCAGAAGTTCTTAAGATAACATTGTTTCGAGAGGACATGGATATATATTGTTTCGAGAGGATATTGAGAGAGAATTGGATCTAATGCATTGGAACTAGAATGACGTAGTTCTTGAGAGGACATGTTGGAGTAATTGCGGTACAAGAACGACTCTATTCTACTGCATGGGTTTATGCGGTATTGTGAAGGCGTTGCCAAGTCTGGAATCGTCAGGTGAAGACAGCTTGGGCGTCTGTGTGGATAATAAGATCACTCTGAGTGTTTTGCCTACCTAACCTCGCATCACATGCCAGCTACTTTGTAGCCACAGCTAAAGGAATAGCTGTACAGCAACTGCAGTGACAGTGCTGTTGCCTCAACAGGTGGCGCGTCGTGGACAAAAATGCGGCCCATGGCGTGCCCACCATGAGCTGCCCACTTTGCCCATGAGCGACAGTGCCCACGGGCTGTCCATGGTCTGCTCATGGGCGGGATTATTATCAAAAACCTCGAAAGTCCGGGAGACCCATGGACTAAGCAGGGGGGGGCGCGCGCGCGTCAACACAGCAGAAGGAAACGTGATCCTTCAGTGGACGCATGGACATGTCCGCGGACGTCCGCGGACGTCCATGGACGCGTCCACGGACATGACCCAAAAAAAGAGAACGTGTCCGTGGACAAGGTCCATGGACATGTGTCCACTGAAGGATCCCGTGGACACGTCCGCAGACAACGCCCATGGACATGTCTGTGTACGCGTCCGTGTGGACGTCCGCGGACGTCCGCCGACATGTCCACGGACAACGTCCTTGGACGTCCATGCACGGACGTGTTCCACGGACGTGTCCAAATGGTCAAAAATGTATCTATTCATTATTACCCGAGAAAAGCCGCGTGGTGGTCAAGGACTGCAACAGCATGAAAGCGGGCGAGAGAGAGCGCGAGAGAGACATGCACAGAATACTGTCGTCTATCTATACAGCAGTAGATGATGTGGTGACGTGTGTACACATACAGCATATTTACAGAAGTAGCATGTCAACGATGCGACGAACAGCACGCTTCCGCCTACATGCTGTACACCTCTGCTTTGTGTTGGAACGTGTGGCGGAACACAAGGCCTTGTGATTACGTGTTCCGGAAACAACAAGTCTTAACCACCGCTGCACCTTCTAGCTAACTCTTTGCCCTCGTCGACGCAGTCCTTCGCGGTTTCCACCATGTGCAGAATCTTCTTGCCGGCGGAGAAGGCCTGATATAACAATAGATCCGCCATGGCCGCAACGCGTCGGGGGGCTGGACCTCGAATGACTGCAGCCCCGCCGGATGTAGGCCCGATCGCGTGGAGCGAGGGAGGGAGAGACAAGAAGAGAGGAATTAAACGGTTGCCGGCGTGGCATCTGGGCGTCTCGGGCTGATTGCTGTGCAGGGGAGGGGGGGCGGTTGCACCGCTCGATGTGAGAAAAAATAAAAATGGTTCTTCGCTTGGGCTGAACGTGCCGTTTCATTCAATTTTTGGGAGAGGCGCCGGGTGCGGGTACGCGGGTAAACCTGAACAGACACTAGTTACATTTAGCGTGCACCAGTGGGCACAACCAGCAGAACTACAGAGTCGTCGAATGGTGTGGGCCTCGTATCACTGCTATGCATGACCTCACACCTTGACTTCGACTGTAAGTCAGACCGATCTAGGCCCTGTTTTTGCGGGGTAACAGCCAGTTTGTTTGTTGTATTGTTCGCGTTTGGGAGGAGGAACTTTTTCTTCTTTTGTTAGTGTTAAATGCCAAGTACTCGTATTTGGTTTTAGAGTACACAAAGAGTTGAATTTTTTCTCTGCGTGGGCCGTGGCTCCTTGTATCTATGTATCCTCTCAGGTTAGCACGCCTGTCTGTTTAGTACTCGGAGTACATATATGTATGAAATTGAGATAATGAGAATAATTAATTCTGATTAATTCAAGCCGCATTCTTGGTTGTTGGTGGCAAAAAATTGTGCAAAAAATGTTGCGCATTCATTCATGTTTTTGTTTTGGTCGCGGCGTCGTCGTGCAGCGAGGACGAGCTCCAGCTTTCAAGTCGAATATCGGCCAGGCGCCGCATAATCGTCGTTCGCCTTCCTGCGGACTACGGAAGTTGGAAGGAGAGTGTAGTAGGCGTGGAGAACTACAGAACATTCATTGTGAGAAGAAAGTGAGAACGCGCCAAGCTGAGTCAGCATGAGATTTTCCGATTTGTGTCATGATCGTGAATCCGCTTTCTAAGACTCTGCCTGCAGGGTTCGAAGCAAGCTACAGACAAACACAAGCTTCGCCTCTTGCAGCCAGCGGCCAAAAGATAACATGCAAGATAAATCTTGCCTTTTAAGACCGACGCAGAAACATCACAACATACAGCTGTAAACCATACAACGATGTACCAGGCAAGAATAAACAAGGGTGTTCGTGACCAAACCCAATCTCTAACCTCTAACGAATACAGCCGTGAGCGACCTTGTGAGGCACATTCATACAATTGTTCACAAGTCTTTGCCCCGCGCAGCAGTGCAAGACATGGGGGAAAACCCTTCCACTTCATTCGGCGCCGAAACATCCACAATTAATTGCTGTTACCACACCAGCCATAAGCTAACAATACCGTCGGTGCGGGCGACCAAACCCAACCTCTACCTCCAGCCCACCACCGTTCCCAGACCTGTCGTTTCTAAGAAATCTATCTAGAAGCCCTCGTTGTCATCGCCGTCGTCTTGTTGGCAATAATACGTATTTACTGCAGTGCTGTAGACCCTTGTTGGGGCTTTCGTTAGGCCTCCTGCTCTAGCATCGCCGCCTTCAAGCGCGACCTGTACACGTTCCTAGGCTTCACGCCCTTCAAGGTGTCAAGCATCGTCTTGTCACGGAAAATCTGCCGGAAGAGTCACGGAGAAGCGGGGGAGAGACCAACCAGAAGGAAAAGCAAGCAGCGGGCGGCATGGTGAGGGCGGACCGAAAAATCAGCAAAAAGTGCGCATACCCATGAGAGTGCAGCTACGCCGGCACGGCAAGGGTGAGATCACCGTCACCGTCACTGTAAGTCTAACAGCCCATCACAAGCCTGCCGCCAAGTTTGACGCCGTTTGTCCTTAGAAAGCAATTCGGCTCTTTCACGATTCATGCACACGGTGTAGCAGTCCGACGAGAGAGAGGGTCTGACAACACACAGCAGTTCGAGATAAGTCACCTTTGCCAACCGCTCAGTTCATACACGTTCGCCACCTTCAGCTTGCCCGCGACGAAAAGGAAGAGGGGGGGGGTCGCCCGGTTTCAACTGTACCAAACTCTCGCCACCAAATCTATTTTTTCACGGCTACTTTCAAGAGCTTTGTCCAGGCCGGGAGAGACTATGTTGTGGTGCATTGAAAATAGTGGCACTTGTACTGACTGATGAAAGTATGCACACATCTAAATATTATTAGGAAATACACAGTAGAGGTCCCTGTTTAGTGCCGGCATGTGCCCAGAAAAAACACCGGTCCGGACCCGGCACTATTCAAAGTACTGAGAATGACTTGATATTTCAGATTGTGCCCACCGAAAGCACCGCCACTATACCGGGCACCGGCACTAAACAGGGACCTCTGTGGAATGAAAGAAAGACTACCAGTTCGAGATATAACCACGGTAAATGGAAGGAGATGGGATGAAGTCTTTTCAGTTACTGGCGGGGGGAAACCCATATTGTTTTTTTCACCTGCACGGTAGGAGTTCCAGTGATGCCGGCGTTCTGCGCGATGTCCGGAGACTCGGTGATGTCCACCTCGACGAAATGAATGTCGTCGGCCATCTCGTCCACTACTCTCTCCAACAGCCGTCCCAACGCCTGCGGCGGGTTGTGGGAGGCGGCGGCGGCGGCGGCGGCGGCGGCGGCGGCGGCGGCAGTGGTTAAATCATGGAAGCGGTGTAGGTGCCCATAAGGCGTTCATTGCAGTGGAGCGACGGGAGATCAAACACACGAGGCAGAAGGGGCGACGTGGGATCATACCAAGGCGGGTGGAGGGGTCAGGGGGGTCAGGGGGGTCAGGGGGAGGGGTTGCACCGAACGAGGCGGCAAGGACGGCGACGTGGCATTCCATCACCGAGGCTGTACATAGAAGAAGGTGCAACGAAGGTACGGGGGAGATGAAGCGGATATCCGGAGGATTGCGACATTTCTCTTCGAGTTCCTGCACCTCCAAGACTAAACTTGCAAACAGGAATCTGACAAGAGGTTTCGTGCCTACACCCCTCACCCCGACAACACCGTGCCCGAAGACCATCGATTTTGGTCCGAACACATTGCCCTCAAGCATGAAGGGCGCTAGCAACAGCAGCAGCAGCAGCAGCAGCAGCAGCAACAAAACGCAGGCGGCGATAACATTACGGTGTGCACGTATGTATGTACTACGTACCTTACACGGCCCGCAGGTCGGGCTGATGTACTTGACCAGGAGAGGTCGGTCGCTCTCGAAGTCTGTAGCCGAAAAACGCACCCAAGGCGGGGAGATAGGTGGGGGAGACACCACCAACCGAACACACCAGAGAGGTGGGTAACGTCACGCGCGATGGTTAGGATAAGGCAAAGGGTCTTCTTCGCATTCTACGGTAGGTGTGTTCCGTGCGCCCTTCTTGTAGAGAGAGGACGTTTTCGAGGAGTCAAAAAGTAACGCCAACAACAGAGTATAGGCTCGACCGGAGCAGGAACCACGAAATAACGAAATCCGCCCGAGACTACGTCCGGTTGTCGCACGTGCACAGCTCGGGGGAGGGGGTTGGATCCGGAGAGAACCGCAAAGTTACCGGCCAAAGAAAAACAAACAGCATGCCGATTTACCGCTTACCACACGCCACAACAGATACTACTCCACAAGAAACAAGAAATATACGAAGTAGCAACTACTCCCCCAAGGTTCTATTCAGCCCAACCTCGTTCCGACACACAAGAGCGAAACCCTTGATCTCGAGGAAGGAGAACACGACCGGTCCTGTCCTTACATAATCGTTGGTATGCGTACGCCCCGCGATGCCTGGTCTCTTCGATCTCGAAAGTCTTCAAGTTCTCCACGACCGGCTGGTTGGATGAATAGCCCGTGGTGGTCGGTCCAGGGATGTTCGTTTCATGAGCGATGGCGGGGGCAGGGGATGATGTGAAGTGGGTATGAAGGATGCTGAGATCCGCAAGGAAGACTTCGCGCAGTGGCTTTCCATTTTTGCTAACCAACTCGGGGTGCAGGCAGTGGCCGAGCGGCACGGGAGGGGGGAAAAGAAAACACACACGCGTGCTAAGAACAAGAGAACAAAACAATGGTAGCGTTCTAGGCTCCAAACTACTAGCTCTGTGCGCCTTTCTTGCACCAAGATATGTTCACGAGGAATCACATAAAAAGTATGGTGGGGAGACCTCCGAAAAACTATTAAATAGGGCGAAAAGAAAACATGTCCTTTCCATTTTGGCTAGCAGCCAGATATTCTCGCTTTCAAGTCTCTTGTCACAAAGCTCGCC
The DNA here is from genome assembly GCA_000310025.1 of Ectocarpus siliculosus. NCBI lineage: Eukaryota > Phaeophyceae > Ectocarpales > Ectocarpaceae > Ectocarpus > Ectocarpus siliculosus. The sequence goes on along the minus strand of FN649758.1, from coordinate 1,454,505 downwards.
CAAAAGACGGGCATGATACAAAAGAGGCACAAATTCTCGGGTGCGACGCTGCCTTCTCTTCGGGGCTTGACGGGCTTAAGCCCATACACAGGGACCAACCACTGCCATTGTGTATTTTCCTACATCCTCATCCATGTTCACGATGGCGGCCCTTTTTTCTTCTTTTTTGCTCTTTGCTCGACGAAAGACAGGCATGGTATGCGGGAAGAAGAGGCCAATTTTCTGGGGTGCGAACAAAACCCACACCTTCTCCTCGGGGTCCTTGACGGGCTTGGGGCGGCTCTTCTGCCTCTCCTGGTGCACCTCTCTCAACACCCCCTTCGTTGCCAGGTACCTCTCCGCTGCCAGGGCGGCCGTGCACCCGCTCCCCGCCGCCGTGATCGCCTGCCACAGAACAGGGGGGGGGGGGGGGGTACTCATAGTCGTGCATGCCGCAGTCGTTAGACCATGACCTCGCATCCCTACAAAGCCGGGACGGAGCACGCCGGGTTCTCACCGGACCAGGCTCTCACATCACCAAGCGCGAAGCGCCGTGAGGTATTCGGCGAGTCGCATGAAGGGTGAGCTGCATCCTGCTAAGGGTGTTCGGCATCTTGTACTTACTTCCTTGCGAACGGATGACAGCTGCGTATGACTTAATTTATTTTCTGGTGCTTTCACTTCCAGAGACAGTTGTAAGCACTGTGTAACTGCCTCGAGGATGCTTGACCATTTTAACACAACGTGGTGCGATCATCCCCCGTTGCGCGGAGTGAGGTTTCTCTCGACCCCGCACAACATGATCT
>FN649758.1:1426601-1453620 GCA_000310025.1 Ectocarpus siliculosus | reverse complement strand
GGGGAGGGGGTTTTTTCTGGCCCCCCCCCAACTTGTTTTCCTGGACTCCCTTTAGGGTTCCCCCCAAAAAAAAAACCCAGGGGAAAAAAAAAAACCCGGTACCCGGGTGGCGGAGTTCACGGAGTAAATGGGTTTTTTTTAAAATTTGGTTCCCAAGGGAGGAAAACCCAATCCGGAGGGCAAACCCGGGGGGGGGGGGTTGTTTTAAAACGTCGTTGCCAAGGGACGAAAACCCACCCCCGATGGCAAACCCCGGGGGGGGGGGGGGGGGGGTACTCATAGTCGTGCATGCCATAGTCGTTAGACCATTGACGACGAGTCCTCGAGAGGGCGGAGCGTTGTTCCAACAAGACCGATCACCGATGGTCAATCGTTCCTTCCTACAGCGGGGGGTGTACTCATGTAAACGCATGCCCTGGTGCCGGACAAAACGAAAACACGATACTGATACAACACACACCACCCCAGACCATGGACTGTAGACGCGTTTTCCGGTGTCAGCGGCACTGACGCCTTTTCATCGGTCTGCCGGTTACCGCGCTTGATGCTAGTAAAGACACACACACACACACACAGAGATTGGCGTATTTTCATTGGTCGGCCAAGGCTCGGTCCATGCTAAAATAAAAAATAAAAGGCACACACAATAGGCTCGGCCGGTGCTGACATAAAGACAATAGCACACACAGCATTTTTTGGTTTTCAAACGCACTTGAGACTGACGTCTTTTCATTGGCCAGAAGGTTAGCGCGGTCCATGCTAACAACAGAAACACATACACACAAACACACACACACCTGTCGCCACTCTCTGTCCTGCACGTCCCCTGCCGCAAACACGCCCTCTACGTTCGTCTCCGGCGTCCCCGCCTTCACCTTTATGTACCCCTGCTCGTCCAACTCTATTTGGCCCTGGGTGACATCAAAAGACAATGTCGACGAATGGCGGAGGCGGAGGCCGACCGATGAGATCAGCGAGAGCGAGGGAAAAAAAAAGTTCCTTCGGATTCGAGGTTGAAAACGAAACACGCTGGGGCAGGGAGAGACCACGTGTAGCGGAGGTTTCGTTTCTGGCTTAACTAGCTGAAAAATCCATGGACACGAGGAGGCCAAAAGGGGGGAAAACATGTGTAAGAACAGCCGACCGAAGAAAACACAATAGCCAACGAAAACCGTTTCGTGCGTTGTTCGGAGGATGGCGGTCGATCGTGCGCGTACCGGAAGGCACAGATGATCGAAAACGACAAAAAACTAACGACGGGAATAAAAAACCTGCTTCGTCTCTCACCGAATCGATGCCGCAGATCAACAACCAGAGAGACCCGGCAAATCAAACGCCATCACCGCCGTCCGTAGGCAAAGGACAAAACAAGATCTCAACAACCCGAACGCCCCTCTCTTGGTGCAGCTGTAACAACACATTTTGCTGGTGCTGCTCATGCCTTTCTTTGATGCTCCCAAAGTCTTTCTCTGGGGATGCTAATAATGCATTTCTTTAATGCTGCTATTCTTAGGCATTTTTCTTTCGTGATGCTAACGCCTTTCCTTTGGCGATGCTACCACATGAAGTGATGGACCAGTATGGACAGATGAAGGCACTAAGTAGCTGAGTTTAGAGATCGGAATGGTTGTTAAATGTGAAGAAAACAACAACAACAACAACAACCATAACGGCTTTTTTTTTTGTGGTTTTCCGCCGCGACTCACCCCCAAAAGCCCCGTATTTGGGCGGTGTCCGATGGCGTAGAACAGGCCCCGAAGCGGCACCTCCGTGCTCTCATCGGAGGAGGTGTTACGCACCCGCACGCCAGTCAGAGGCGAACCTCCGTCGGGGCTTGTTCCCTCGGTTTCTCCTAGCACGTCCTCCACGATCGTGCCCAGGTGTACTTCCACCTTTCGTATGAGGGGGGGTACATACGTACCAAAACAAATTGGAAAGAGGAGGGGGGAAGGGGTTAGTTCATGGATGTCTCTCTCCCGCTCAGTCGTGCCTGAATGCTTTCAGCGATCGTGCCACGGGAAAGGACCAGAGGGGGGGGGGTGTTGCGGTCATCGTGCCCATTCGGGGTGACAAGGGGATCGTGGGGGCCATGTATGTAGCTTGGTTCGAAAGGTGGTAGGCTAAATGGCAAGGATTAATAAAAAAAAACTCGCGAAATCGTGTTCGGGAGTTAGAAAACCAGCGGACCGCAAGCCGCCACTGTTGAAAGCGGGAATACCGGCCGCGAAGTAGGAGCTAAAAGTACTGAGTTGGAACATTTTGAACCACCTATATGATAGCTCTCACGGTACCTCATCGAAAGCGAGCGTTTTAGCGTGTACCACGTCCTTAACCCTAGCCCTATCCCCAACCCTAACCGCGTCCGGTCGGCAGGTCTACCTGCCGATCTCTTCAGGCACTTCGAAGGGCTTCCATCGATCGCTAGCCGTTCAGATTCTGGCCTTTACATTCAACCAAGGAATGAGAATTTTTTGGAGCAGGCTCGGCAACTAGAGATCGGCAGCAAGGTAGATGCCATCCCGGCGGATGTCAAAGTAAACAAGCTGTCAGGCGAGCCGATCGTCGACGAGCTGCACGCAAGGTCAGAGAAGCACAGTAGGATCGACAACGACAGCACCAACCTCTTCTGGAAGAGTTGTTCTTACATGCGAATGGGGGGACCACCTACTCCACCAGCCAGCCAAGACATCGACCTGTTTCGCCGAGCTGGCCGAAGATGACGACGACCCTGAAGCATCTGTGGAAGACAACAGCGGCAGTCCTGCTAAGGGCAAAAGGCAAGAACGCAGACGTGCAAACTCCACTTTCATGCAGCTTGCACGTCTGCGTGGGCTTTCTGCTTGCCTTTACCCTTAGCAGGACTATTTTTGCTGTTGTCTTCAACAGACGATCCAGAGTTGCCTTCGTCTTCGGACAAGTCGCCGAACAGGTCGATGTCTTGGCTGGCTGGCAGAAGCGCAGCACACCAATGTCCAGACAGATAGCTCGCGACAGTCAGAGGATCTGAAAACCGTGCTTCGTACTCGAGCGAGGAGGATACTTTCTGCCACTGCCACAGTGGCCGAGGTTTGCCTGGTTCAGTACGGGTAGGGGAAACACAATGTCTTTCTGTAAACCCTTGGCGCAAGACTTGTTTCCTTCCATGGCTGGTAGCTTCGACAAGCCCTTGGTGCAAGTCTTGTTGTTCCTTGGATGGCTGGTAGCATCGACGACACTTTCGTGTGTTCACGGTAGCTCGATGCGGTTCAAGAGGCGTTCGTGGCAACACTCCTAGCGCCCAATGCGCCGGTTAGGGTGCTCTTTTGTAGGGATCTACACTGCATGTCACTCAAATCGGCGTGAGGATTTCGGAACACACTTGCTGTAAATACAGAGCAAGACCGGCAGGCAGCGAGTGGAAAACAGGGCGAGAGAGAGAGAGCGAGAGAGAGAGCGAGAGAGAGCGAGAAGTAAGAGAGGGCCATAAAACAATGAGTGAAGGTAGACACAGAACCCGCCGTGATACACGCAACCTCGGCACCTCGAGAGACGCTCGCTCTCACCGAGGTCTCCTCCGCCAGGCGATCGACCATCGCCCTCGACGCCACCAGCGTCGTCTTCCTGACAAACAAGTGCACCTGTATCGATCGATCGATAGCGATGCAAGGGGGCATAGGCGTGAGCATGGCTCAATGAGCGTCGTCTAAGTGCACCCGGATCGATCGGTCGATGAGGATGCGCACACGCGTGACAATGGGTCAAAAATGGAAGAATCTCCGCTAGTCTTGTGAATATACAACACGTTTATTCCGGACATTTATCTGTGGATAGCTCACAAACAAGTGCATCTGTATCGAACGATCGATGACGATGCGAGGGAGCACACGCGTGAGCACGAGTCGAAAAGGTGTCAGCTAAAGCGATCGATGCATTGCTAGTTTATCTCGGACTGCTATCTGTGGATAGGGATGAACTAGTTCGTTGTATAAATGTGAGAAAAACTTTCAACAAATGGATTACTTTGTCTGCGGGAAACACCACGTGCCGCTGCTTTCCAGTGACTCAGTTGAACATTTGTCCACCCAAAACCGTTCTCACGATTTGTAGAGATACCGTCAACGCTTGGTCACATGTACTCTTCACCTTCCCGACAAAAGGGTAGGCAACAAGACTCTTGGTTTTACATTGTCTCGCCCCGGTTCTTTAGCGCGGTCGATTTTGTCCCTGTCGCGTGGTGCCTTTTTCCTTTTGCCGCACACGCACCCCTTCTCAAGGTTGTTTCCAAATTACCCACCAGCAACGCCAAAGCTCCAACAGCGGGGTGTGCGATTGGACAAGCGACAGAGTGTGAAGGCCAGAGAAGGCAGCTCGGTATCAGGTGGTTTCGTAACTGTTCCCCTCCGGACACTAGCTGCAAAAACATCACCAACAACAACAAGGACGGCGACACCTTAACAACAACAACAAGGACGGCGACGACGACAACAACAACAACAACAAAAACAAAAACAATAACAACAACAACAACAGCAACAAAAACAAAAACAATAACAATAACAACAACAACCAGCCAACCAACCAACCACGACCATCGATCGCACCTTCGGCGAATACTTCGTCAAGTACACCGCCTCCTCCACCGCGGAGTCCCCGCCCCCGACCACCCCCAGCGGCACGTCGGCAAAGATAGGCGCCGCCCCGTCGCAGATGGCACACGCGGAGATACCCCTACTCCAGAAGTCATCCTCCGAAGGCAGTCGAAGCCGTTTCGCGGTCGCCCCTGTGCGTGGGCCAGAACAGACACACCGGCGGTGTACCGCAGGGGTCATGACGTAAGTTATCACGCCCCCTTGGGATCGATTTTCACAGCTCGTTTTTTTTTACTCCACGACGAAGAGGATGCATGCTATGAGTCACCACGATCGGAAAGCTCTCGACGTGACGGGCTGCCCCGACGCCGTCATGGTTCGGTACCGCCACTCTTTCTTCAGCTGAGAAGGAATAACTTGAGCTTTGGAAAATCAGTCCTGGGGGTGTGGTATCTTGCGTCACCTGCGGTAGTTTCCTCCCCAGCTTCCCGCAATATGTTTAGCAAAACGAGAGCGCGATGTTGAGACGTATCATCACCCTCTGTAAGGGTTGCTTGTAGGAGCTGTTTTTTGTCTGTATGGATATTACCCTTGGTTTCCGAGCCTGGGCGAAAAGCGTCAACAACAACAACTAACGTCGGATTTAGTTCCCAGCTAGGTTTAGTTCCCAGCCAGGTTTAGTTCCTGGTGCGGCGTGTGTTGCTCTCTTCTGGTATAGTTCCTACTGGAGAGTCACATTTTTCGTACGTCTTCGTTCCACATATCAGGCGGCGGCCACGGTACGGTAATTCCGTCCGCCACTCGGCGGAACAAGCCGGGAATGGGGACGCCATCGGTAGACAAATGTGCAACCAACAGCAGCAGCAGCAGCAGCAGCAGCAACGTACAAACCTGTAGCGATGATGACCGTCTGCGCCTTGACCGTTCTCGACGTAGAGCGCACAACGAACGGCCTGCTGGAAAAATCAACCTCCTCCACGTCCTCCGTCTTAAACACCCCCCCCCACCTCAACGCCTGGTCCCGCATGCCGTTCATCAGGTCCGGGCCGGTAACGCCTGCGGGGAAACCCGGAAAGTTGTCGACCTGGTGGCAGGCAGTGAGGGGCGAGAGGCGAGCGCGTGCGCAACATTGGCCAGCTGGTCGGCGCGGTCGATGCTAATAATAAACACTCGCATTATTGTGTGTATCGCTGCTCCCTCAGCTGGTGTCTATTCAATTGGTCGATCGGTTACTACGTCGCACGGTCGATTTTAGCAAAGACACATGAGATCCCCTTCGATAACGGTACACGATCTCCCCAATGTCTGGCTAGGAAGACAAATTCCATCTATTTACTCACAGATGCATCGGATCTAAAACACCTGTGCCGACAAGTGCCTAAATAGCGAGTTCTTCGCAAGTCTCTCAATAAGGCACCCTCTACCCCAACTCATCTCACATCCGTTGTCGTCATCAGCTGCCCCCCCGGTGGGCCGACGTTCAGTCCCTCGAAGCAGAGGGGCTTGAGGTTAGCGCGGCCGGCGTATATACTAGCGGTGTACCCAGCGGGACCACTTTTGTTAGGGAGGGGGGAACACACGCAGCAAACCGACAGCGTCAACAAGACCAAAAATCAATCTATAAACATGAACCTCCAACACACAAACCCATTACTCCTACACAGCAATCCAAGTTACGTTTCCCCGTATACAGCGGGCCAACGAAGGCGCTAGCCGCTTGGGGCCTTGGGGCAAAACAGCAGCGGTGCCAACCCGGTGCAGTACCACGGTTCTGGTGTGGGGCGCCGTCTCTGCAACAGACATTTACCTATGTACTTGCTGCTGTGAGCTTCGTATGCATGGATATAGCAGTGGCATCGCAGAGGTCCTGGGCGGATTACTACATTGTCCACGAGTTGGTAGTGCAGTGTACCGCCACTTTCGTATCATAGCATGGAAATTGAACGAAGTGGGATGTGAAAGGGGAGTGTGCCCTCATGCCATGTGTGTGTGCCGTTGTTGCACCAGAGCTGCGATTTCCGCCCGCATACAGTATGCTTGCTTGGTATGTCGGGAGGTGGCACCGGCTCGATACTGTACAAAAACTCCGCCATACGCACGCCTTCATGGCACCGCCACCGGCAGGAAAGACGAGCACGTGCCTGTGTCTGGCGAGATCAGACATACGACTCGATCGACCCGTGCAGCAGCCTACGGGATCGTCGCGTGCGGCGCACAGCGCACAGCCCGGCGGACCACGGCACTGCTGACACGTACTACATCGTACTCTCATGGCTGGCTCACTCACCTCCCGATGATCACGACGTTCTCCACATCCAAGCTGCTGCTATCACCGCTGCTGTTTTCATCATCCTCTGAGCTCATCGTCGCGACCGTCGGGGCGGCTGCAGAGGGGCAGCGCGCTGGTGGCAGTGGCAGGCCTCGGCGCTGCTGTGTTCCCGATGATGCCGGTCTACCAGGTGCTGCTCTTGCTGAGGAGGACCGCGGCGCGGAGAGGAAGGCATCGCAGCAGCAACATCTGTTGCTGGACGCCGCCAGGGAGGCGGCGAACGAGGCGGTGGCCACCGCCAAGCGCCTATACCTGCGAGACACCATCTCTTCGGTGGCTGGGCACGGTGTGGTAACAGTCAGTCAGTGTGGTTTGCGTCCCGCACGGAGACACATGATGTCAAAAGGGGGGCACGACGGAGAGGAACGGGAGCAAAACCACCCCCCTACACACATGATCATGCAACGGTCATACAGCGGTAGGACGTAGGATATTACATGCTTACATGGGGTGACCCCGGCTGATAGGTCAGGTACATACGCGGAACGGCCTGTAAACCGGCGCCAGAGTAGATGGGACGAACACACATAATACCTTTGGCATACACACATGCATGATGGTGCTGCATTATGCATGTGCGTTGATCCGATGCGAGATGCATGGGCGAACTCGAGAGGGGCGGTCCGTGCAGGTCCAGCTGTAATGCTGATTCATTTGTATGTTAGTCATCAGGTCTTGAAAATGTGTTAAGCAGTTCAGCAGTGCGCTTTGCACCGCTTGTTGTCCACAACTATCTGCCCTTAACGCTTCCAGCTTCCAAGCATGTATGCATAGACCGATGATACAATAGACTGCAAGATTCAAAATTTTGAATTTATTTCTCTCTCCTTGGGATCATGTTTCCCCCCGGTCCGGCGCACGCGGCGTCCGCGCGCCCTTACGCGATCTCCGATAACTAAAGGAGCCAGTTCGACAAACAAACTTCCTTGATTCCCATCGCGTTCAAGCACACAAAAAAAGTTACGCAGCCTCCAAAAGTGGGCGCTTCTCGGGGGAGCAAAAGCAAGACGCATCCATCCATCCGTGCTCCGCGAGAATAATCGCCAACTCTGGAAAACTCGAAAAAAAAACACTGGCCACCTCCGTGCTTCTTCCCCCTCGACCCATCCGAAATCATCGACCCGTGTGGGCCTCCCGACTCTTCTAATAAGCACGTCATGTACAACTGATCAACAGAACACAAACAAACAGTCACGCAGCATGCATGGCTCTAATCCGAGGTGACTGATCAACAGCACAAAGTCTTGTTGTTGCTCTCTAGACTCTACAGCGAGCCTCAGGGGTGTCTCTCAGGCAGAAGGCCCAGGCCGTTGCCAGAGAGATCGACTAGCGCTGCTGGCTCATGGCCTGAGGAAACACGGGGCCTGGTATTTTGAACATCGGAAAAAACGGATGAACGTATCGAGGTGATGTGGGTCGTCAGTCAGCAAAGCAGGTGGACAAAGGAAGAAGGTGTGCAATCCTGGTAGGATATCCGGGATGGGACCAGCAGGGATAGACTACATATGTGTCCCCGACGAGTCATGATCACCTATAGCAGTAGTCTACGGACATCAGCGGTGGCCACCGAATCTCAAGCATGAGACGTGAAACGTCCCCGGAGGGCACTGACTTCAGCGGGGGCACCGCGTGTGGTAAAAGGAAACAAGGATGGGAGACGAGGGCGGGTGATCGGTCCAAACCAAAAAAGTACACATTTGATGTTCTGTTCTTCAGGCGGACGGGGTGAAAAACTTCTCCACCTCGCTTTTCGCCTTCTCCACGAAATACTGCGGTACCACAATGCCCAAACACCATGGACTACAAAAGCACGGTGGCCGGTACAGCAGTAGTACCTCGCTCATTGCTCTCCGTCGCCCAAAACAACTCTAATCCCCGAGACAATCTGCGACTTGTTGATCTTGCCGTAACGCCTGACCGAACAACAGCACGTATTGCAGCTCCCCCGAAAAAATAGGTCGGCCTACATATCTCACGACGGCGGGGTTATACAGCTCGAGCCCATTGGGGAGGCATACCTTCCGAACGCGCGCCTTTGGTCACGGGTCACGGCCACAGAAACCATGAACTCCCGTTCCAGCACACGAACCAACCCCGCCAGCTCCGTCAAGTCCGCCTCCCCCAGCCCCCCGTCTTGCTCCGGGCGTGCCGTGCCGACCGCCGCACCAGCCAGAGGCCGGTTGTCTGACAGGTCTAGCAGCTTCGGCAGGGAACGACCCTTCCGCCGTGTCCCCGGCCCCGAACCGCCTCCTGGCTCCGCGACGAGAGCCCGCACGACCACCGCCAATCCGGCCGCCCCCAGCGCGCACGCCCGCAGGCTGAGCCGCCTTAGGCGGCCGCCGGCCATGCCTAAACCAACCTCGTCTTCGTCGTGGTTGCTTATCAGGCACGACACCGCGGCCGCGGCGGCGGCGGCGCCGACGGGGCCGGAGAGGTCACACCCGGCGAGGTCCAGGCACCGCAACGACGCGCAAGCCGAGGCCGCCTCGCACAGGCTCTTGGCATCTCGAGGGCCGAAGACGGCGGCGGGTGGCGGCGACGGCGGCGCACCGCCGGGAGCGGCGGAGTTGCAGTCGACGTTGTTGCGGGCGGGCGGCGGCGGTGGCGGCCCTCTGACTCCCGAGAGCAAGAGGTGCGTCGTCTCGCACAGCGGGGACATGAGGGTATCCCGGAGAAGCAGCAAAAACGCCTCCATCCCCGAAGAAGACGGACAAGCAAGGGGTGCAGAGGAATCTTCGACCCCCCCACCTCCGTCAACCTCCCGCCGCTGCTGCCGCCGACGATCATCGAGCAGAAGCAGGCCCGTGGACCCCGTCAGGTTGAGGGTTTCCACACCGGGGGCGTCGGCCGGGAGAACCGTCGCCGCGAGCAGCTCGCCCAGCGTTTGCGCGGGCGGCGCCGGCCGCGGCGGTGGCGTGACGGCACCCGGCGAGTCGTCGTTGCCGCCACGCACCGGCGGCAAGGCAACGGCCGCCGCGGTAGCGGTGGTCACAACACCATCGGCGGTGGCGGCGGAGCGGCCAGGCAGCACCGACGCGAACGACAGGTCCAACTCCCGCGGGGGGTTCGACGAGAGGACCTCCAGCACATCCCCCCACGACTCCCGGGAGAAGCGGTTGTTCCCCATGCGAAGCGTGGATACCTGCGCTCGACCGTCGCTCTCGCTTCGTTCGTCGTTTCCACCGTCACCGCCACTCCCGTCGGCAACGCGGCCGGCGCCGGTGGCGGCAGCGAGTTTGCCCGCAACTACTCTGGCTTCCAGGCCGGCGCTTAGAGCGGAGGCGAGGAGGTCCGAGACTTGGGGGCTGTACAACCGTCTCACGGGGCCATCTGGGATCTGGCTGCAACCTGGTATCGCGGCGAGGGGCGGAGGAAGAAGCATCCAATATTTACCGGCACCAACGGAGCAGTAAGAAGACGTTTTTTTTGGGAAACGGTACAGCCAAAATCCTGGGGATAAGGCTAGCAGTAGGAAGCCGACAACGATGTGCTTGTTTGTTATCTAGAAGTATATGTGCAACGTATAAACTGTGATTGCTTCACCGGTCAGTCGTGTGCCAACATAAAAAAAAAACGGACAAGGAAGTCGTCCTATTGTAGGGAAGAAATAAGTAGCATAGCCCGCAATTGTCGCACATGTACGTGCACATCATACACCCGGCGTTGGATCTCGTCACGTACTCCACACCGACTTCTCGCAACCAAAAAAGGCTTATAAGACACGGCGACCGAGGTCGACACCGACGGCCGGTACGTAGCAAAACAACACACCGTGTGGTACCACCAGAACAAAAAAAAATGCCAGCGTTGTGGCGAAAATTGCGGTTGGTTTCAACGGCGGTCCTGGCGTGTGACAGGAACGAGCAAGTGTTGGCAGTGCCACTCAACAATTCCCTCACAGCAGAAAACGGTAGCTAGACACGTGTTTTTACTCGGAGGCTGTACTTTACCGGACACGTCCAACACCTCAAGCGACGGCGCCCGAGCGATCAAGTGTTGCAACGCAACCGTGCCCTTCCGTGCCGGCTCGATCCAGGCGTCCTCGTCCTCGTTGCCCCCATCCACGGGCCCCCGTTCTCTCAATCGGGTCAGGGGGTTGTCCCGCAATACCAGCGCTCGCAAGCACACGGTCGCGGCAGCAGTCTGGTCGAAGGACGGGGGTCCGGCGCCGTTCGACGAAAAGCCTTCCAGGTCGGCGGCGGTCAGGCGGCACGCGGACAGCTCCAACCGCAGCAAGGAAGAGAACAGACTGCCGCCGCTGCCGTTGCGAGAAGCGTTCATCCCTCTGCCGCTACCGCCGCCGCCGCCGCCGCAGAGCTCCCTCAGCGCGCCGGCCCCGATCCCCGGGTTTCCGTTCAGCACCAGCGCGCCGAGACGCGGGGATGGCATCGGCGCGTCCCCCCCTCCCCCCGAGCTCGCCGCTGCCACCGCCGCATCCGGTCCAACACCGCCACGCCCTCTCGAGAGCACGTGGAGAAGCACCCGAAGCTCCCGGTCGGTGAGGCGGCAAGCCCCAAGGTCCAAGGCTTGGTGTGGTGCGGGTGGAGAGCGGTGGCGGTGGGTGTTGTCGCCGTCGCAGGCGGGGTCCACGGCGGCGGCCGCGGCGGCGGCGGCGGCGGCGGGGGCCGTGTCAAGGCCGCGATGCTCGGCCTGGGCGAGGCGTGCGCACGCTAGGGGATTGGGCTTCTCCTGGAGGTGGTGGCACTGGCGTGGAAACCAAAAGAAACAGCACGCAGCAAGTTGGTAGGCGGAGGGAGGCAGGCGAACGGCATGAGAAGGGGCGGGCGAGAGAGTAAGGATAGCGTCTTGTTGAGGGGGGAAAGGGGAGCTCACCATGCCGGGCGAACGACAAAGAGCGCGCCGAAACCCACGGGAAGCGACCCCCTCCGCAGGAACGCAAACTACGTCGGGGAGGGGAGACTATCCAGACGGTGGCGTGTATCTTGGTTGTGGAGAAACATGCACGTTCCGCACACAGTACGGCCGTTCTTCAGCCAGAGCACGTCTCCACAAAATTCCATCTCCTTCCTCCACCAGTATCATCCACAAGCTTCAACACCGTACTACTGTATATGCACCTTTTCCAGGTACTTGCTGAGCGCCGTGTCTCTTCCTCCGACCTCGTCCCCGCGAGCTCTCCCCTCGGCAGCGGCCGATACCGCCGTCGATTCGTCTTGGGCCGCCGCCGCAGCCCTCAGCCCCGCGAACGATCCGCCCCCGTCTCCAGCCACCCATCCTTCTCCCCCCGCCGATCCACCGAACCCGCCCCCTCCCGTGGCGACCACGCCTTCGCCCACACCTCGGGGCGCTTGGGCACCGGCGGCGCCTACTGCCGTACCGGACGTTTGCCTGCTCGAGGAGACGGTGGTGACGGCCGAGGACGTGGCGCTCCTGTCCCCCGGGAACTTTCCGAGAACTTTCCGACCGCCGCCGCCGCCGCCTCTGGCGACCCTCGCACGCCGGCGACGCTGCGCGAACGCGGAGGTCGGCACCGGACCCACCCGTCTGAACGGCGCCGGGCTCGACGGCGACGCGCCCGCAACCTCGCCGGCGGCGTGTCCTTGCTGCTGCTGTTGCGGGGAGTTGGTGCGCCCCTCCGGGGCGTGCGCGCGGCCCCTCCCGTCGGGCTCGCCGCCTTTGCGCTGCTCTCGCTCCGTGCGCTCAGCGCCGGCAGCAGCAGCAGCAGCAGCAGCAGCAGCAGCAGCAGCCTCTTCTTCGCCGCTAACCCCCCCGCGCGCGGCACGAAGAAGACCCGCGACTCCCTCCCGAATATGGTCGAGCTGAAGCCTGTCTTCGTCGGGGTCATCGCCGTCTGCGTCGACTTCCGTCGGGAGCCGCAGCCCGGAGGACGCCCGGTCACACAACTCCTCCACCCCCAGGATGAGGCTGCGGCGGCGGACCTCGTCCTCCTCCCCATGATGACGACCGGCACCGCCGGCCAGCCGCCGCCGCAGGACTTCGACCAGCATCAGCAGGGGGGGCAAGGCTCTCGAGTGGTCCCCGGTGTAGAGAAAAGCCTCCGCTGAGGCTCGCAGGGTTTCCGCCGCAATTTTTTCCCGCCCCTGCCGGGAATCGTCTTCAAGAGCAGACGACGGCACACACGACGACGCTAGGCACTCCCCCAGGAGATACAGCGAAGACGCGTACACGCCTCCCAGGCCTGACAGCCCTTCCTGCTTCCGCGCGGCCGCCTTCCAAGCGTCTAGGGTCGAAGCCGCCGCCGCCGCCGCCGCCGCCCCGACACTTGCGGCCGCTCCTTCCCCTTCGCCGCCGCCGGCGGCTGGGTGGAAGGTGGATCCAGCTTGAGCTCCTCCTCCGGCTGCGAACAAGCGTCGGAATATCTTGACGGCGGCCGAGAGGTGCCCCTCAGCGTCCCTGCGTTTCTCCTGCTCGAACAACGACATGCCCACGTTGTACTCCGCTCTCAGCAGGCAGCCGCTTGCGGTGGCGGCGGCCGCCGCCGCCGCCGCCGCCGCCGCGGACTCGGACACCCCGCCGTTCGATGTTTTAGCGAAACCCGCGTCAACGCTGTCGGCGACGACGTCGACGCACAGCTCTCGAGACTCCCGGTAGTACTCGAGGGCGGCCTCGAGGGCCTCGTCCGCCAGGAAGCGCACTCCTTGCTCGTCACATAGGACGTATCGGCTGTACATGAGGTTCCCTAGCTCGAGCACAAGATCCTGCTCCTCGGGAGGGGAGGGGTACGGCCCACCATGGCCCACGAGCTCACGAGCTTCCGTCAGGCACTTCTTGGACTGTAGGGAGGGGGGAGGGTATAGGGGGGGGGGGAGAGATCGTGAGCAAACTTGTTGCTTTGCCGAACCCCTTGTTGAGGGCGACGAAACGCTTGTTTGAATCCGCCCGACCCGCGCGGGGGACTCTTCTCTCAACGGGTGCGAGCGAAAGAATCGGGCCAATAACATTACCATGCTCTGACACATAGTAGTGACGAGCATGGCCTTCCGTACGTAAAGTGGTCCCTGCACAAGGCTCCAGAAATGCCAGGCGATTTGGCTGGCCTTATTATACCGGGGACCCGGCAATATTCAGAGTATGAGACAACTTGAAAATTCCAGGAGAATTCCATATGTGTCACGCTTTTTGGATGGCCTTATGCAAGAGGGCGACAGGCCTAATTTATGCGGCGTTATGCAGGGGCCAGTACACCGTACTCGGGTGCAGGACCGCAGACGCCCCTAACCATGAGCAGCCAGGACCCCTCGGTAAGGTCGCGTTGTGGAAATCTGGCTAAACCGCGTACATTAAGGGGCCCCGATTGGAGAGATGGTATGCGGCTGTGGCGTGGATGCCGGAACCTGCAGCCACGCTTCAGGGGCGCTGCCAAGAAGAAAATGATATGTTCCCAGCTCGCCGTGGGAGGCCGCAACTCAAAGAGATCTCCGGGCATCAGCAGTTGGTACAAACGGACGACATCAACCTATTCAAGACTCCGACAGTAATTCTTCAAGAAGAAACCCCCCAACATGTTGTGCCCCCGTCCCGGTGCCTGCCTCGGCCATCCGCCGATCCACAGATACGACCCCCCCCCATACGCACCCCTTCAAGAACATCCGCACGCCAAACCCACCTCAGCGTACAACCCTCCACACACATATGCACCTTCAAGAGCAGCAACACGATAACCCGCCTCAGCGTACAACCCTCTACACACAGCCCATCAAGAACATCAACACGGCAAACAACCCACCTCGGCGTACCCGCTGTTGCCGAGTTTCCCCAGGCAGCGGCCGGTGTTCCGCAGCGCCCGAGCGAGGTCGAGCACCGACCCCCGCTCCTCCTCCTCATCCCCCGACACGACGCAAGCGCGCGCGGCCTCTAGGTCCTGCCTGTGCCACCTGAGGGCCTCCGCGAACATCTCTCGTCCTTCGAAGGCCTCCGCCCGCTCGTGCGGTTGCATGCCCAGGAGGGCGTCTTGCCAGTCTTCTTCATCTTCTTCTTCGTCCTCCCCTCCTTCTTCCCCGTCCCCACCGTTCTGATTGGACACAAAAAAAAAGAGGTGTGCATTTTGGGGTACTTCACTTTGTACGCATTGAAAAAAAAAAAAAATGAGGGGCTGATAGTTCATTCGCATGATATGGATGGCGCTGCCTATGGCCAATGCGGCTCTCTGTGGCCGTTGTTTGGTTGCAGGAGGGTATACAGGCCATTCGCCTGAGGCTCATAGACCTGGAGGGCAACGAGGAACGTGTGCCTCGAGTCGCCGGCGACACCGAGAACACGTCCAGCGACGCCGCCGAACGGGAATTGGCATCCATGTTGTGCGGCGAGGTCTATCACCACCAGCAAGGAGTCAAGAAAACCGGCGTTGTGTTGGCCGTTCCAAGTTTTTTCCCCGTGGTAAAACTCCTGCGCGGCCTTCCTCCTGTGTGACCCCGGCTCATGCGTCCAGAAATTGTACCGAAACGTGAAAAAGTCCGAAGTCCAGAATAAAGTGGATGGCGTGGTGGAAAAAAATATATATAGGTGGTACAAAGAGTGTTCGATGGCACGATAATGAACACCACGGAACCAAGACGTGACACAGGGCAGAACAACAAACACATACCCAACCCCGCCTTACCGCCCACGCATCGTCATCTCCGTGAGCCCCGCCACCGCCACCGCACCCGTCGACCCCACGCCGACCACCACCGCCGTCATCGTCGTCGTCGTCGTGCGCGTGTTCGGGGTCTTCCGCCGGCTCTCTAGACGCCGCCCGCCCCCTCGACACCACGCCGCCGCCATCACTCGACCTCTTCCCGCCCACGCCCCTTGCACCAGTCTTTGTTTCCTCTTCGAGAGCGGCTCTGCGGCGCGCGAGCCCCAGCGCGTTCTTCCCCGTCTGACTCTTGATCTCGTCCACGGGCACGTCGTCGCTATTAGCGCTCGCTGCGGGAGCGCCCCCGCCCCGTTGGCCGGCGCCTCGGCCCCCGTCGCCGCCGCCCTCGCGTTCGCCACGCCGTCTCTTGGGGTCCCCGCCAGCGGCAGCGCCGGCGGCGACGTCGAAGCCTCTCTTGCGAGACGACCCTTCTTCTTCTTCTTCTTCTTCTTCTTCTTCTTGTTCTCCTTCTTCGTCATCTTCAAGCGCCGCCGCCGCCGTCGCGGCCGCCGCCGCTTTCCTTGCCGCCTCGATAGCATCCCCGAGGCTCCCGGCGTGTACCGGCGGCGGAGGGGACGAAGACGCCCCGCAGACGCAATCCGCGAGGCTGTAGCCGCAGGGGGGGGGGAGGCGCAGCTCCCCCCCTCCCCCGCGGAGCCTCAGGCGGAGCTCCTGCGTCTCCTCTCCGAACTTGTTGACGCGGAAGGCGCGCACGCTCCGGACGAGGTACTCCCGGATGCGCTTGATGGATTCTTGCAGGTCCTCTATCCTGAGGTTGAGAGCGTCGAAATCGCCTTCGAACTGCACACCTCCGTCGAGGAAAGCGACCACGACACATGCGACACGGGAAAAACGTGCACAGGAATGCGTGGGTGTGTATGTATGTGTGCATATGTGTCTTTCCCAAACCCCCAAAAATAAGCGAAACAGAGAAACACAAATATTAACATTACCTTCCGAGCACTATTTTTTTGGAGTCAGGGAACTTACCTTGCTTCCGGCTTTCCCCAACAATCTACGGAGATGGTCTTGAGACTCCCCGGTCCTCAGGCCCGCCTTCTGCCAGTGGATACCACCGACGTTCGGGGTGCGCTCGGCCTGCGTAGCGAAGGGGAAAGACAACGAAGCACATCCTCAAACGCACCATTCCCGCAAAAACGAACCCCGCCGAAGCGTGTTCGGCACGGGGTTGTGGCGGCGAGACCAACGTTGTAACCACGCCGCTGCCGCCGCTGATTTGGTATCAAGTGGAAAACACGCACCCCAACACTTTTGCGGTTTCCGGTGCTGCTGCGGCATTGCAATATGTACTGTTACCCGCAGGGGAGATGTCCCTATATGCTGTCTGGGAAATCGTAGACATACAGGTACTTTCTGACGCTATGAATGCATTGCTAATCTGTCTCTGACTCTTTTCTATGATAGAGATGGATTCGTTGTGTCATACTAAGAAAAGAAAAAATATATATATATATGTACCTGGTACATGAGAGGAAAAAAAGTGTCGGTACAGGGTAGTAGTGCACCAGAGGCCACTCTCGAGTCTGCGGACGATGTGGACCGAAACAGCACGCCTCCTTGACCGACTTTCAAGGCTCAATCGCTCCGCGACCGAACAGGCTGCCGGTGACGAAGATAGGGTTCTCGGCAAGGTCTCGTCGAGAGTTTGCTTCTCTTGCGCGTGTCGGTTGGCTTTCGAACCCTCTTCTTTGCGGAGTAACTGAGCTTCGGAAGGCCTGTCCAGGGTGTTTGAGATGGCTCGTAATCTTTGCAGCAGTAGTACCCGCTCTCTATTTCGCCAACAAGGACAGGTGCTTATTGTCGGCAAGACTACATGAAGCGGTTCATGAAGCAGCGGTGCTTAATGTTCTCCGCCTCGTTAAAAATAATAATATAGCCTCCGCCATGTCGCGGCATGAACAGCGGGGTGGGCATGTGTTTGTGTGCGTCTTTTACTACTAGCATCGAACCGCGCTAACCGGCTGACCAATGAAAAGACGTCAGTCTCAGTGCGTTAACTGGGACCCCGTGAGGGGGAGGCATCGGGTGTGTGTGTGTGTTTTCATTATTAGCATCGACTCCGCGCTAACCGGCTGACCAATGAAAAGACGTCAGTCTCAATGCGGTTGAAAACATTGTGTGTGTGTCTCACCTGATACCTTTGCCACTCGTGCCGAATCCTGCCGTCGATGAGGCTCATGATAGCGTCTTTCACCGACATGTACTGGATAGCGTGTCGACGACACACATAACCATTAGACGTGGGCAGCACACAGGAAGAAGGCGCGTGCAGCCAGGCGGAAGGTGCAGTGGTCTGTCAGCCATCGAACTCCACGGCCATCACGCATATGATGCATCGGGTGACGATACTATAGAGGGATACATACGAGAGATAGATGGGTTCGATGTGCGGGTACATCCCTGAAACCTATCTGGAAGGCAGAGTACCACAACACTGATAAACACCACAGCAGAGAAAGATCGATTGGGCACGTCACGTGGTGGCCAGCTGATGAAAGTCGGCGCAAGATGGGAGGGAAGTTGCAACCAAACGTCGTGCGTGAAAACGACGATATGCTCGTCTTGGTGTCACTTGGTATCTGGGATTTTTCATGATTCGCCACAGGACTGTCCACGATGACGGGACGAGCATGAGGTGTGGGATTCAACATTCTGAACGCAAGACATGAACCACAAAAGCAGCACTATTGACAACCGTTCGAGATGGTACCGCAGCAGCCCAATAGAATGGATTTGTTCGCATCTCTCTGTTCATGTTTCCTGTTCGGAATCAATACAAAAATTAGTCTCCATCACATCGATAAAAAAGTCCAGTCTACTAAATGTCCCGGATAAATTCGCGAACAAGACTGACAGTGTTACGTACAAAAATGTCCTACCTTTCGATTGTACCCATCCAACCGTAACCTAAACATCAAAACAAACTGCGCAGTGCAAAAAGGTTCCTAAACACGGCGGTAGGAAGCACTTTTTTTTTTTCTTACTTGGTGGGACGCGGTACAGAGGGGGGTGGGTCCCTGTTTAGTGCCGGTTGAATAGTGCCAACGCCCGGTATACTGCCGGTGTTTTCGGCGGGCGCACACTGAATTTCCAAGTCATCGTCAGTGCACGGTGAATTCTCAGGGTACATACCAGTACTAAACACGGACCCCTCTGTAGACTCCAGCAGTACAGATATGTGGCGCCGGCTGTAGTTTTTGTCGAGGCCGGGGCTCTCTTCGTTCCTCTTGTGGGCTACAGGGCCGCTAGATAGGTTCGAGTATACAAGTAGGGGCTCTTGACGGGGCTCACAAAGGGCGCTTAAGCTCGATTTACTGGTTGGATACTGGGCATGCGGTAACTTTGCTGCGGAAAAACCACGGTAACTACGGCTCCCATCCCAATTGTTTCCGTGAAAATTGGGCTTGCCATTACCGTCGCGCCCAAACCGTTAGCGAACAAATTGAATTGCCCCATTACCGTTACAAAAAACTACCGCGCAAATATCGCACTTCACGCGCTTTCGAGTTACCGCGGAGTACATTACCGAAAGAACATTAGAATCCCATCTACGGCGTAGAAACACCAAGCACATTATTGTACGCCACAGTAAATGCTCATGTGCCCCTCTAGGCAAATCGGTATGCACTTGCAGCAATTACCGTTTCTCCGTGGACTGGGAAGTCGGCGCTTGTTTGTTGCCTGATGCCCTTTCTGCTGATGAATACTTGCTTGGCGCAGCGCTGGACTTACGTCGTCGTCTAGAGGCCACGAGAGCCTGCCTGCAACAAAGCGGATATATGCTGTCTGGTTTTCACCCTTCTTTCCATGCGACCGGTTTCAAATTTGGTTGACGGACGTTACGCTCGGTGAACGTATCGCGCACGTTTGTTGAGCGGTGACCGCGTAAGGAACACTTGAAAGCAAGCAAACGAAACAGGGCCCGACGTGCCCATGGTGTGGTTAACTGTACAACGACTTACACCGTAAGGTTGCGGGTCAGCGCACCCCCGTGCGGTCGTTTTTTAAACATTTTCGCCATTTTTATTTTCATCGCACCCCTGTGCGATGACTCCGGACCGTGCGATGATTCCACACCCTGTGCGGAAATTGAATTAAATCATTTGGTTTCGATACATGACGCACACCCCTGTGCGATGACTCCAGTATGTGCGGTCCTGAGTAAACCCTGCACACCCCTGTGCGATAACTCCGGTATGTGCGGTACTTGAAAGAAACAACTTTGCAGACGCACGGACACCTCAGTTGTGCTGCGGTTGCAGGCTCCACACGCAACGTACACACACATGCGCACGTCAGCCAACCACAGCAGTTAGCCCGATGGATGCTAGGTTTTCGAGAAAGCACACACACACACCAGTAGTGGCAGGTTGGCTGCCCGAACATGCTTGTGTGAGCATCCCAGCAGTACAGAGGTTGGCGCTGTTAGGTGTTTCTGGTGGTGACGGGGTTGAAATTTGTTTCGTAGCGAAAGAAGTAGAACACAGGTACAATAGTGCTGTTGTTCCATGGTGCTGGCCCATGGGTAGTTACTGCTGCTAGTTGTTTTGGCTGATGGCTGTTTTTTGTTCTTCTCGTGTTTTGGTTGAATGGACAATGTTCAAGTTTACCGATCCAATGGAAATACCAAGTGTTTCATTTCCTTCATACATCCACGTGTGGTATGCGACGATGACCTACCTACCCATACATACAGCAGAGCTACATACCAGCACTGGCATAGTTGCAGGGGTGAAAATTACCCCGGAATCGCTGGCAATCAACCACCACCCTACTGTAGGTTGCGAGTCATCGCACCCCTGTGCGGTATTGTAACTCCGGACCCTGTGCGGGAATCGAATTAAATAATTATGCCATTTAATTTTCGTCGCACCCCTGTGCGATGACTCCGGACCGTGCGAAAACTCCGGACCGTGCGCTGACCCGCAACCTTACGGTACCTTTGCTTACACCGTGGTGACAATTTACGGTAACAAATAAAATAGCACACTTGCGTGCATTTCTGTGGTGACTTGTTACCGTACAAGAAAGAACTACCGCCGTGGTTACCGGTTACCGGAAAAAAATGCACATTTCTGTACATTGCCGTAGTGGCTGGTTACCGTACAAGAAAATTACCGTGGTGACCAGTTGCGGTACAGAATTTACCGTGGTGGCCAGTTACCGCCCAAATTACTGCTGTATTGTACAGCAGTGGTTTCGGCGGGAAATGATGCCGACGTGATGAACAAGTAAACAAGACAGCAGCTGCTGCAGCAGCTTCTAATAATAATCACAGACACGCATAATATTCCCCTGTCGTCTTCTTTACAGTATCTACCGGGTCAACGACAACAATATCGAGGAGAAACCCTCCGTTATGTCGCAACATTATGCCTTCACAGGAACGCTGAACGTCTCCTCGACAACTTGCTGGACCTACCTGTATGCTATGTTGTTGTTTCTACGCATACATACGAGCCGCAACTTTCCGAATCGAGGCGGAGAACTTGCTTGGATGACGCATCTACTGCTGTAGCCCCTGTCGGCTCGTTGAGGCCATATTGATAGCATCCATAGCGTAGACCATCAGCAGTGAAGGACATAATCGGCACATCATGCAGAGAAGTGGTGCGGACACCTCAACTGATATGACCAAGAAGCTACAAATGCGTTTCCCACCTTCAAAAATGCAGCGTTGCAACGTTGCAAGTTGGAACCGCTCTTATTTTTTCTGCAAAATTTGAAATTGAACAGACCGCGGCCTAATTCTTCACACATTTCAAACGCGTCCTGAGCGTAACGCATTGCCTACCATGCTGCTGCTGTGCACCACCTTCCGCGCAAGCACTCTCCAGACACCCGCACCTCTGCCCACCACCAACGAGCGGCGGCGATGGCGGCGTTTCCTCGCCCCTTCTGGGTCCACGCGGCCCCGCCGGCCATCACGTCTTTCATCCTAATCGAAGCGTGTTCGAAGGACCCGCAGCGTTCCTCTATCTCCTTGATTGTGGCTTGCAAGAGCCTCGTCACGTCGGCGAATTCTGCTGCCATTGCGTCCTCCTAGAGCTGGCAGTGATGAACAAGGACTATGGTTATGAGAGTCATAGTCGCCAGTCTTCGGGCAGGGCAGGCACAGGCAGGGGGCTCCGGGGAGAGGAGGGAGAGGTAGGTAGGGCGGGAGATCAGGAGATAGACTGTAGAGCAGAGCGGAAAACGTAGACGGGTCATCTGGTCATCTCTTGGTGAGCCAATGAGGTGCGGCGCTGACCTTTAAAATCCAACGAAATCCAACGGCACATCTACGAAGATCCCATCGCATCATCCAGCATGCTTGTTGTGTGCCACACACGCGCCGCATGGACCTTACGAGGGAGACCGCCTCGGGGAAGGGCGATGGTGGAGGGATGAGCAAGACACCTCAAGGTTCGGAGACTTTGTCCGTGTTTTTTTTAGTTCTGTGGTTGGTCAGTGAACGCTCAGGCCAAATCGGTTGTTGACTTGATGTCTCCAAAGTCTGAGTTTTCTGTGTCCACTCACACATTATTTAGCCGCTGTAGTTGAACACCTTAACACCTCCTCGCGAAGGGTCCAGGAGCAAGCGTTACCTGCGCGTGCCAATTCTTCAAGCCGGGGTCATCACCTGTCTAGCTCTGACTAGCTATCATGGAATCCGTGACGTTTGCAGCGTTGGTGTTCGCAGCTTCATTGGCAGAGGATTTCAGGCTGTAGCGCCGAAAAAGTGTTGTACAAACACAGCAGTGTTCCGATGTCCAGATCCATCTCCTCTTTCTTCAGAGTTTTCGACCTCCCGTGCCACCGCTAGGATGGCCCTAACTGTCCTACGTTGTGCGGAAACGTTCGAGGTCGGGTTCTCATAGGCTAGGGAAAAAGTTCCGGCGCGATTGGCCTTGTGATAGCTTCGCAATTGAGTGCAAACGGTCTGAAAATGTCCCCGGGATTCGTCGAAATCTCCCCGGTCCAAGAGGCACATGAATGAGTCATACTGCGTCGGCACCCGCTCGTGTAACGACCACGAGCTGACAACGCCGCACAGCGGCGTCGAGGCCCAGGCAACGAGCTTCTATCGGAACGAGTGCATGTTAGGACTACGCTAGCTCTGGCGGATGCGTGACCCTCGTTTAGGACCGGCCGACCCCGACCCTCCTTTGTACGATAGCTGGAGATCTACTGCTGTAAACCACGTTGTATGAAGCCGGTACAAATTTACCATCAGAGCATCATCCGTATCTACATACTCGGCGCAATTATTATTAGATGCTGTGTGCTGCTCGGGAAATCGTGGAAATACAGGTAGCCTTCCTCTGACGCTATGGATTCATTGCTAATCTATCTTAGACTCTTTTCTCAGATAGAGATGGATTCGTCGTGTCATATTAAGAAAATAAAAAAATATATATATCTTGGTGCTTGTATGAAAATCATCAACTCCCCACTCACCGTACTTGCTCAATGATTTTTCGTGGTATATTGCCATCCTCACCAGCATATATCGGAGCATGGATCGTGTGCAAGAGAGTCACCAGTGCCAGCACTCCTCTTGTGTCTGTCTGACTCTCTCCGTCTGTCTATCTTCTCTCTCGAGGGGCATATGATAGATGATAGAATGCGGAAGAAAGAAGGCCACAAAGTTTGACTTTCGTTACAACTGAACTAACCGAATACCGAATACTGCTCCTTTACTTGCTACAGTCAGTACAACTGTATTTTTTTTTTGCGGCAGCTTGTTGTGTGCTTATTTGCTTTCTCCTTCGAATAACATCGACCATGATAAGTCAAAGACGCCAGTTTACGGCGAGAACTGCTGTGAGCGCTCGTTTCCTAATTAATTTCTGGCGCCAGTTGTTACGCACCTTCTGGTGTACCTTGCAGTACTTGATAGTTGGACGTAAATTTACCAGCCGGATTCAAGCAGCCGCACTTTCGTTTGATTTTTCGCCGCACTTTTCATTTTGTCATTTTTTTCCCTGGGGAGGGTTGAGCCCGTCCCTTTCCCTCGTCCACCGTGAGCGGAAGAAGAGCGTGTATGCTCACGAGTCAATCGCTTTCTCAATGCAAACTGCAGAGTTCTCTTTCCACTCCGGAGAGAGAATCGAATTCCAAACCTGCTACTTACGTATGTGTGTACATACGAGGTTACTGCTAGATACTGCTAGACCACCGGGGCAAAAATTGACAACCCATTCGAAATATCAGCCCGGCGGGGAACACGCAAGTTGAATTCTTCACCGCAAGTTTTGAGGACTCTTGTTGGATGGTGGGCTTGGTACGTTCACGCCGTGGTACCGACACTTGAGAAGCCAGTGAAACTTACCGGAACAAATTTGCCGGGGCCTGTGCCGTTGGTTGTCTTCCTTCACTAACAACGGAGGTACTTTGCTGTGGTGGGATTTCGGTTTGTAAAAAAGAATACCTCTATCCCGGACTCTAAACTGATATATAGAGATGAAAAATCATTGTGGTTTTACAGCAAAAAAAGCGAAGGAATAGCTGCAGGCGTCATGACCCACGTGAAATGCCGCTTTGTTCGCGTCGTTCACAGCAGTCGCAAAGCGGGTGTTGACGTGTTGACGGCAAGAAGAACATCATAGCCAATGAAGATATCAATCTAGCGTCTTAAACATGCGTATGCGCCGGCCTAGCCTCGTATCTCTATCCGACGCTCTCGATATTCGTCCACTTCTTTTTCCTTTTCGTAGTATGAAACAACGATTCCATTTCTAACCCTTGGTAGAAAAGAGTCTACGTAGATAAGCAATGAAAATATCGCGTCAGCGGAGACTAGCTGTATTTCTACGGTTTCCCGACCTGCACACAGCGATATCTCCCCTCCCTGTGGGTTACAGGCTCAACTGCTGTTTTGTTTGTTTTTCGTATGTACCATTTTGTTATGTTTTTTTTGTTCTTTTTGTGCAGGTGGGCGCGCCGGGGGCACCGCCACTCTCCCGCTGGCTGCCCTGGAGTGCGCCGTATGCCTGTTTTTGGTGTGCGAGCCCGTGAGCCTCAGCTGCGGGCACTCCTTTTGCAGGGTCTGCCTCGTCAACACCCTACGCCGGAACAAGAAGAAGTGCCCCACGTGTCGAGCGGTGTGTCACAACAGGCGAGCATTTGTGTTTTTATTCGTCTTGCCCCCCCCCCCCCCAAAGCCATCGATAAGTAGTAACAGAATGATAAATTGGTCAGCCGGTTAGCGCGGTCGATGCTACGATAAAAGTAGTAAACACACACACACACACACACATCATCGCACGTTGCCCATCACCTCTTTTCTTTGCGCTCAAAATTGATACATATGCGTGTGAGCAAGGTTTACATGCCGGCCATGTGACGCCGTAGGTTTGTTCTTCTACCAGAGAAACCTCAAAATATTCGGGCACTCTTTTGTTCTTCAGCCACATATTTAAAGTGTACATGGAGCGCAGTGATTTCCGCGCGGCCTTGTGCGCGGATTCGCTTGTCTCAAAAATGGCACCATCGCAGCTCCTACATATGTATGCAAAATGACAGCTGGGGGCGCGATGTTTACATGGTTTGTTCGAAGGATCAATGTTCATGTTTCGCTTACAGACCTTATATATAGACCAAACATCTTCGAACTCGTTGTCAGCAAAAACGTTACCTCCCGCCTGCTTGTTTGCACACGCTCATCGCACATGAACCAACAAGTGCCAAAACGAATACTGCTATAATAATTCCACAGTGCGGAAGATCAGCCGGAGGACGTGATGCTCGCCAACATCGCCCGAACCTGCTTCCCTGAGCTCGCGGCGGCCCGGCTGAAGGAGGTGGAGGCGGAGCGGGAGAAGTTCATGACCGTGCTGCCCGTCTTTTATTGTGCGTCAGTCAGTCACGTCGTTCTAGTGGTGGTGGAGTGTAAGGTGGTTTGGTGGCCTAATCCGACAGCTTGTTGTAGTGTTTCCGCGCCCTGTTGAGTAGGATAGCGTCTTTTAAAGTTGTGACGCTGAGTGTACGTTGAAGAGGAGCTTGATGACGTAGTCTGGTGTGTGTATCGGCAACCGGCGTTTTGGGGTCCCGACACTAGCGTGTCGGCACGCGGAGGAGCGGAGGTGAGCACTCCCCTCTGCCCCACGCTCGGGCCTTGTTCTAGCTTGGAACAGCTCTTTGAGTCGGCGGTTATCGTTGGCATTTTGCACCGTGGCATGCTGCCATTGCTCTCATCGCTTTGTTCGTCAACACCGCGGCCTCCTTAACACGGCCGTTTTTTCGTCATTGGCCGTTTTTTTTTTCTTCTTCTGGGCAAGAGGGTCCTCGCAACTTTACTTCGGTATGCCCCCTCTAGTCAGCGGATGATGCCACTGGTCAAATGTGGTCCTCTCCCGGTTAGTCGTCGTCATCCGAACCCGAACTACAGCCTCTCGGCTTATTTTTTTTCCAGAGCATGAGAGACTGCTGTTGATGCCCGCTACCGCCGCCGTTGCCGCGGTCCCGTTTTTTTTTTCTTCTTCCATCGTCAAGAGAAATGTTTTGGTGTGTCGCTACAATAATAGTATCACAACATCCTCCATCAACCACCGCCCGTATTCACGCCTGAAAAATCGCCTCAATATCCATCACTACTTCTTAGCCCTCCCCCCCCGTTGTAAAACAAGCCCCCCCGTCGGTGTTTGCCATCGGGGTTGGGTTTTCGTCGCTTGGCAGCGATGTTGTAAAACAAGCCAATTCACTTCGTGAACTCGGCAACCAGGTTACCGCTTTTTTTTTTGCCTTCGTTTTTTTTTTTTGCGGTAACCATGACTGGTGGTCGAGTAGATCATGTTGTGCGGAGTCGAGAACCCTGACTCCGCGCAAAGGGGATGATCGCACGTTGTGTTAATATTGGTCAAGCACCCTCGAGGCAGTTACACACCGCTTACAGCTGTCTCTGGAAGTGAAAGCACCAGAAAATAAATTAAGTCATACGCAGCTGTCATCCGTAGGCAAGGAAGTAAGCACAAGATGCCGAACATGCTTAGCAGGATGCAGCGCACCCTTTATGCGACTCGCCGAATACCTCACGGCGCTTCGCGCTTGGTGACGTGAGAGCCTAGTCCGGTGAGAACCTGGCATGCTCCGTCCCGGCTTTGTAGGGATGGGAGGTCAATGGTCTAACGATTACGGCATGCACGACTATGAGTACCCCCCCCCCCCCCGTTCTTCTCCCAATCTTGTATCGAATTGTTCCAGACAACGTGCCCATGTTTCCTGGAGAGAGCCTGCAGCTGCACCTGTTCGAGCCGCGCTACAAGCTCATGATGAAGAGAGTCGTCAACACCTCGCGGAGGTAGGCGCTATGTGCTGCTGCACTACACGTTGCGACCGGGAACTAAAGTGTTTAGCACGTTGTCTCCAGGGTTTTGGGTCTGCTGTGCCGGTGGAAAATGCGCGGAGAGGAGTGCACACGAGCGATCGACGACGCAATCAATCACACAGACTGAACCGCTACCTTCTGACCTTCTACCCCACCCCCCAATGTATACCCCGGTGCCCCCCCCCCCCCCCCCC
>FN649758.1:1400667-1423307 GCA_000310025.1 Ectocarpus siliculosus | reverse complement strand
TAGGGGGGGGGGGGGGGGGATAGTCTTTGAGGCGGTGCTGGCATATTGCCTCGAGCGGACAATGGGTTGCTGGGGAGACCAGGCCTACTCATCTGTGTGTGTGAGTGTTAGCGTCCTCCGAAACATGGAGGGCGGGGGGTAGTGGCGAAGCTTGTTCGCTCTTATGACTCTCAATGAGATATACCCTCGAGAAGTCTCCAACTTCTTTATCCAAAAGGCACACAGTGTGGTCGGATATTGTATCCAGTGGAATATTTCATGACGCATATTCCAGGTGGGGGATTAGCACGCGCGGGTATTGAGGGCGGGAGAGGGAGGAGGTCCCGAATATGGGACAAGGGAGAGGCGGGTGTCTGCTGCTTGTAGGCCTGGCTTGTGTGTGTAGGCACCAACAGCAGCAAATGTGACAGGCTGGCTCATTTTGCTATCGGTACAGAGCCTAAGAATATGTCGTTCCAAGTTTGCAATGAAATTCAAGCGCAACAAAGCATCCTGCCTGGTTGACTTGCTGCCAGGCCTCACTCGCAGGCACATTGCCCGGTTGCGCGCATGTATATTCATGCCATCCTAGAGTCAAAGGCGTGAAGGAGTGTGTTGACCGGGGTGAGCTGGACATCGCCGCGGCGTAATAACGTTTTGCGTAGGAAAATGCGACTTACGCACAACAACCCCGCGCGCGGGGAAGGAATCAAACGTATGCCACGCACTCTATATCTTTCGCCGTTTGCTACGACTGCGTTGATCTCCTCTGCTGCTGTTGCTCTGTTGAAATTTGCTCCCGTTCGTAGCTTCCTGCCACGACGAAGTCTTTCCTTCTTGATCTCCTCACTTTTTTTCTCTCTGGTTAATTTAGATACGAACCGCGATGAAGACAACGCATACGACTGACTGCATATGAAGTGGTCTTCAGACACACATCCGGTATAGTTACTCTTTTTCTTTCAGTTGAGTTTCTTGCTGCGGCATAATCTATGTGAATTCCACTTGCTACGTATCGCGCCCACGGACCTGGCGGAAGGTGTGTGTTGCTGTGTGCATACGAAGCGTCGGAGCGCTCCCCACTTTGCAAGAGAATAGGGGGGGGGGGGGGTGTACTCATAGTCGTGCATGCCGCAGTCGTTAGACCATGGGGGGGGGCGAATTGCGCCGCCGGAATATGTCCTCGTTTACTGAGCCCCCTGCTCTCGACACCAAAAAGGAGAACGACACCAGATCAGGTACGACTATGGTTACATGTTATCTGGACGCTTTTACATGAACATAATGAGCAACCCCAGATCAGCGTGGCAGGGAGTGCACCTGCATCCTGAGTGTCGTGAGTGCTACAATATATGCATAGGCCGAGGGGTGTAAGCGGGGTGTAGACTATAGCTCGTGCTTCCCAAACACATGTTGTAGGACCGCCTTGCTTGGAACAACGTGTGTATAGTATGTATCAAGGACGCGGGCCGAAAAAACGTTGGAAATCTATGCAACAATTGTTGGTTAATTTACTGGGAGTCTGGCTCCAGGCGGGTGTATCGAACAGGAGAGTTAGTAAATAGTGGACGGCACGTGCGCGCGTGAGAAAAGTACCCTCTAGTCTAGGGCTGCAACCGGAGAACAAAATATATACTTCCGAGAAACTCTTCGAAAAAACAAGTGATGTCAACTTTCTACAAGGAGAAAGCACCGCCTCCGCGTTGATCAAGCGAAAGAGGAGCGTCGCAATCATACATGGGAATTTACTCAGGCGCAGCGTCCAACAAACTTCAAATAGGTGAGCCGAGATGGCAAGATTCGACCTTCCGCCTCCACTTCACAAACGCGCAACGTCATGTCATCACACCAGATTTTTCCCGGCGCAGAAAAGACAAAACCAAAGATCATACATGTCATGATGTCTTTGGACAAAACATTTTGGCGCAAAGGGGGGCTCCGTGAGTGCATGATGCACGGGGTCTCTGAATGATCTGTGGGTGTATCCGGTAGCGGCACAAGCAGGCTGCACCTCTAACAACGCACACAGCTCGGACGCGCAGGTGGCAAGCCTGCGAAACACACAGCAGCTGGCAACTGTCACTTGGAAGGGCGAATCACAGTCGGCGAAAGAGGGAGGAATCTTATCTGCTGAAGCAGTCCATCATCTTCTTGCTCTCGTCGGAAAGCATGGCCTGGTCTGCTGCGCCAGCTCTAAGCAACGGCAGCTCGCACGGCAGCAGGCGCCGACCGCGGTGCAGGATCGGGCTATGGGCCCTGGTTGCAACGGCGCTGTCGGTGGCTACTTGCAAGACCTCGGGTGCGGTGTCGGCGAACGCGAACGTGCCGTCGGTGGGTGTCGGGGGATGGGTAAGGCCAGGAGGGTGGGGAGCGGTGGAGCAACTCCGGGGCGGTGCGGCAGAAGGGGGCGGGGGCAGGAGCAGCAGCAGGAGGAAGCAGGCCGACAAGCATGCCCAGAGGGAGACTCTGTACGATGCGTACAACATGCTGCACACGCTAGCACAGGTGCGCCTGAAGCGATAGATTGCTTTTGACCCTCCATCAACCCCACTCAGAGAGAGAGGGAGAGAGAGAGAGATGCAAGACAGCTGTGACAGGATTCACAAAGAAAGAGAGTCGGACTTGCGAAAGATCCCAACTGCCAGAATTGGGTTCCAGTCCGACCCATGTATTGTTGGGACACGTGCACAACACCACACGCTATACGCTGTGCTATTTGCCTCGCCTGGCAACGGCACACGCATGCCCTTTGTTTCTTTTTCTATGCCAACGGGGAAACGAAGAGAACGAGGCAGTCGACCGCTACTACTACCGTAGGTTGTAGAGCGAACAAAGCACGAAGCAGCGTGACTTGCTTGTTCTCTGGGTGTGCTGTGCTGGAATGATGCAATCAAGGTGACGTCCCACTAGAAACATACACACCCACGAACCGCGCTTTTCCGGACGTTTCTTGATGGCATCCCGCACATACGGAGTACACAATAATTGTTGGAAAGAACACCTTGCGGAACGAGGACTGATCCCACACCAGCTACCTTGGCCCACACGCTGCGTTTTGGGGCACGCAGGGGAAGGAGACTCTTGGATATGCGTATCCTTTCCGTGCACCAGTGTTTTTGTACCCCCGCCTGGGGGGTTTGATGTGTGTGTGGCGTCGCGTCCAGCGTTTCGAAACTCAACCCGTGGGATTCCGTGAGCTTGTATGTAGTCGACTCAAAGTGTCCCTCTGACATGAAAAGAGACGAAAAACCCATTTATGGGGTTGGGCCCCCCCTACCCTTCCTCGCCTCTCGAAGCATGAAAGGGGTGCTTGCTGCCTCAGACCGTAGGCCCCTCTTTGGCTTTCCCATGACCTCGACTATTCCCGGATCGAACGGACAGCCAGCCCCCTGGCGAACAGATGCCCGCCGAGGGAAATATCAGCGTTATGTGTCTCTCGTTTTCCCCGTCATCCTGTTGGGTTAGTCTGTGTTGTCTGTCATCCATCAAGCCCAGCTGACCAATGATGTCGTACGGCAGGGTATTCATTCACCATAACATCACCCTGCTTCCCGATCTGTAGGTTTTGTGGTATTTAGGCCTTGGCGTACCAATGCGTGTGCCGCGACAACCGGACATATATCGCCACCGCGCGCTCGAAAGAGAGCAGGTTGGAACAAGGGTGTGAGAATATGAGGGCCAGTTTTAAGCCGGTGCGGGGAGGGGGTTTAGTACAGCACTTGTAGTTCTTACTCTCAGGTTAAATGAGAAACCCAGCCCCCTTTCAGTGGGCAAAGACATGATGCTAAGCGTTTGTGAGCAGTCACCCCAATCCCGTAGACTGAGATTTATACGTGGACGCGACTTTTCAAAGAGTGGGGAGCCGCAGCAACTACCGTAAGCCTTAGTGACCAAGATAGATGCTGGTTGTTTTTGTCGTCGGTCCTGATGCTTTTGCGTGTTTTGTCTGGCTTCACCCGAAACATTCTCGGCCGTTAAAAGCCAACGAGGCAAGCTCCGAAGCAGGACAAGAGGGACACTTATGCAAAAAAGCTCCCGTGCGATCTGCCTCCTGCGTAACCCCGGCTGATGGATGCATCAAACATGTACACCAACGGTTGTGTAGGCTGGCGCCGGAACAAATAGGTCGAACAAACACGCAGCAGTCACGGCCCGACCCGAGAGGGTCTTGTCAAGACACCAAGGAGAACACGAACGGAGACGTCCCTTCCCACGGATTTCCGTTCGTTCCCGTCCGTGTCATGGGAGATGATGAAGCGTTCGACTGGAACGAAACCAAGTATTTCGGTCATGTCTAGGAAGGGCACAGTAGTGGTGGTCCTGATACACCGCGGAAAACATCGCTTGTCACGGGATTTGGCTGCCATACTAAACGCTGTACATTCCCCGATACTATGCGGTAAAATCGCTTGTCACGGGATTTGGCTACCATACTAAAAGCCATATTTTCCCCAAAACTCAATAGTGCGGAGTCCCGATACACCGCGTTAAATATCGCATGTCACGGGATTTTGCTAGAAATATACTAAATAAAATCTATATTTTCCCCAATTCTCATAACTGCGGTGTCCTGATATTGCGCGGTTGTTTCTGCTTGCCGCTACACCACCGTACACAGAGGCCATCAGTTTTCATCAATAGAGATGGCGATGGTCAGCGGTCCCTAAACCAGATTACCACGCAGCAATCGCATTTTCTTATTTTCTACCCATGCCTATGCTTGCTACGCCCGGATCTGTCCCCCCCGCCCCCTCCGCCCGTGGCAGGACTTTCACAAGCCGTTCGACTCTCCGGCAGTGCTCGTCGTGGGCCACCAGACCAGCGGGAAGTCGGCGCTGATAGAGGCCTTGATGGGATTTCAGTTCAACCAGGTATTATAGATGTTTCCACTTGATGGGATTTTAGTTTAACCAGGTGAATTTTTCCACACGATCGTCGTACCACAGAGGCGTGTTTGCTCGGCGTGATCGAGACGAAGATATGCGCGCCTGGATAGTGCCGCACTGCATGTTTGGAGGAGTGTTCGAAGGAAGGGCTAGACTCTTCTTTGCCGTCCAATATTTATCGCCTATGAACAACTGTAGCCTCGATGTAACTGGTTTGTTGCTACGAGTTGGTTCTTCTGGCGACAGCCATTAGCGAACGTTTAACAATTTTCTCGCGCTCCCCTCTGGGGTAGAGAGGGGAGCTCGCCGGTACAGGATCGATACGCCCATGTCCGGAGATCGGCAGGCTAGCCATGGCTCGCGTGCTCCTACACCTACACAAGGTTGCATAAGATATCACGCACCCTCGACCGGTTTCGAACACTCGACTACTCGGCAGGAAAGGCGGCGACGGTGCCGAAAAGGGCGGCGTTGAAACCGTCTCGTCGAGAGTCTTCCGACAACGTACAGTATCATTTCATTTCGGCATCCTCCTCTTTGTCATGGAGTATTGTATTCGAGTTTTGAAGATCGGTCCAGGGGTTGTGGTATCATGTGTAACCTACGGTTTCCGACAACGTATCATTTGATGTCGGCATCCTCTTCGTCATGGAGTATTATTATCGAGCTTTGAAAATCGGTCCAGGGGGTGTGGTATCTTGTGTCATGCCACCTACGGTAGTAGCTGTTGGGACTGGCTCATTTTCCCGGGGACGTGTTCCGCGAAGAGAAAGCCGGGCGTACCAAGGTTGAAACCCCAGCAAAGGCGCCCCGCGTTACGGGTGCCCCCAAGAAACAACAAAGACGAGACAAACGGCTAGAAAAAAACATCTCCAGAGTATATTCCGGGGGTATGCATGCACACAAGGTGCAGCACACCAGACAGCAGTTGCATGATCGTGTAGTATTCGCACCATCGCCCCCCCTGCCCCCCCCTCCCATCAACACCGCTGTGCCGCCCCTTCTCTCACCACTCTGTTCCAATAAGTCACCACCCAACATCAACAGAAACGTGCCACGCTCTTGTCTTTGACCTACACGCCATCACAACAAACGCCATTGGTTTTCTGTAACGTTTTGCACCCCAGGTCGGCGGGGGAACCAAGACTCGGCGGCCGATAGCGCTGCGGATGCAGTACAACCCAGACTGCGACCAGCCTCGATGCTACCTAGCGCTCGAGGACGGAAAGGAGGAGCCGCGCTCCCTCCAAGAGATTCAGGTACGTCGTTTTCAATGGTGTCCGCTGTGGTTGTTGCGCAATGTTACAAGTTTGGTGTCTGTGGTTGCGCTGTGTTTCGTTACGGTAGGACGGGTGATGTTTCTACCCTCTCCCCGGGGGCTCCGTGTCTGCGATGCATGCTGTGTTTTGCTTCAAGGGGTGCTGCCCACCTTGGAGAGGGGGGTGCCGAGACGTTTTTGACACGCACCGTTTTCGTAGGTGTGATTTCGTGACCACTTCGATTGAGTCTCAAATGTGTTGCTAGGCATTCGTCCATTTGCGGAACCTCTCCTCCGCCGCCATCCCTCTGACAATGATGGATCCCTGTTTTTTTCCCTTCATTCCGTTTTGCTATTGTTGTCTTGTTTCTCTGGAAAAAAAAAATTCAGGCGTACATCGAGTCGGAGAACCGCAGGCTGGAGAGAGATCCGGTGCGATCGTTCGACTCGCGCGAGATCAACATCCGCATGGAGTACCGCTTCTGCCCCAACATGATCCTCATCGACACGCCGGGCCTCATCCACGCCCCGTCGGGGAGTAACCTCAATGCGGAGCAACGCGCCGTCGCAGCGGTAGGAGAGGGAGGAAGAGAGAGAGAGAGAGAGAGAGAGAGAGAGAGAGAGAGAGAGAGAGAGAGAGAGAGAGAGGCAGACAGACAAGACAGACAGACAAGACAGACAGACAGACAGAGATAGAGGTTTGTTGGTACTTCTGCTGTTGTTGTTTTCTGTACCCATGGGAAAAGTTCGTTCCGAGATCTGTCCGGTTCCTCCTACCGTGTCCGTACTCTCAAAGAAAATCAAAAAGAGTATCCGTATCCCCCATGTACGGTGATACAAATGACGCCGTAGACAGATTCTTAGCCACTCGAGAACACGCTTTTTATAATGTCTCCCAGAGCAACTTAGTCTAGCGAGAAAGTGGCAAAAGTTACAGGGCAGACAAGGAGTACAAAAAGGAGGTATGCCAACCTGTTAATAGGCAGGAGCACGATAACGAGGTATGCCAATCTGCTAGTAGGCAGGGAGTGTTCTCCGTCTGTTCTCTTTGCTATGCCGACGTTGTCGTGACAAACCGAACTTTGGACGAATCGCGTTTTACAACCGGGTCCGCGATGTTTATGGGCTGTTGTTTGCCTCGTTTTCTCAAGGCGGCTAAGGAAGCGGAGAACTTGGTGATCCAGAAGATGCGCTGCCAAGACTACGTCATCCTCTGCGTGGAGGACACCACGGACTGGAAGCACGCTACCACTCGAAACATCGTAACTCAGGTGCGTTTTTTCACCATCGCTCTTGTTGTTGTTGTCCTTGTCATCGTTGTTGTTGTTGGCGGTGGTTCTAAGCTGTCGTTGTCGTTGTCGCCGTCGCTCTCTCTCATTGCCTGCCTGTCTGTCTGTCTGTCTGTCTCTCTTAATCTCTCTCTCTCTCTCTCTCTCTCTCTCTCTCTCTCTTTCCGTCCCCCCTGCTCTCTCTCTCTTTCCCTCCCCCCCCCTTATCTTACCCACTCACTCTCTCTCACTGTCCGTCTATCTGTCTGTCTCTTTCAATCTTTCTCTCTCTCTCCCACCCTCTACTTCCTTTTCTTTTTTTCATTATCCTAGGTGGACCACGACCTGTCTCGCACGGTGCTGGTGACGACCAAGCTTGACACCAAGCTGCCCCAGTTTGGCGGTGGGGATGACCTGCAGGACTTCCTCAGGTAAAGTAACGGAAATTATCCGCCAATCACGTCTAACTACGTAGCTCTGTGACGGCCTCTCCATGCAAGACTGGCCATGCCTCTATCCAACAGGGTTCGAGTTATTTTCGTTTTTTCAGTTTTTTATTTTACTGTTTTTTTTGCCTGAAGTAGATGGCAGTGGAGAACACGAGGATTCGTTCATGTTCGTCGACGCATGCCTAAGAGCTAAGGCTCCACCCTATTCTATATTAGCCCTGTACTCGAAAACACCAAGTACGTGGGAGCCCATGAGATAACCCACGAAGAAGGAAGAAGGCATCCCAGGGTTGCGAAAACGGACGGTTACTAGTGCAGGCGCTGTACTGCACCTCCTCTATCATACATCTCTCCGGGCATATGCATACGGAGTGTGTGAGGCCCCTTCTTCCCCTCGCTGCCTCGGCAAGGTTTTGCTTAGGCATGACCCAAAGCGAGGGGGGGGGTCTTTCTAGCGAGCAGGGCTAGACTCATCCTCAAGGGACCGATACCTTCTTGCTACGGCGCACCCGCCGCAAGGCGTGCGTAGTGGTGGAGTTGGGTCGGCACTGGTGCGTCAGGTACAAAGGTGCAGATGCGCGGGCCTCGAGGCCGTCGGTGCAGGCAGCAATGCCCATCTCATCTTTGTGCGCGGAGGCAGACGCCATCAGAAAGGTGGACGGGCACTATGTACACGGCCCTATGCTTGCTAGAGGGAGCTGTACTGTCTCAGTAACCTGGTTTTGCCATCAAACGAGGAGGGGACAGGTGGTGACGAGCTGACTGGGCTGGTTGACCCTTCGGCGCGAGAATTTTCAGACCAAGAACCCTAAGTGCAACGAGGGAGAAAGCGAGGAACCGACTGGGAAGGACAGCAACGAGAGCGTGTACGAAGCGGAGCGGGTCGAATTTGGTCGTGCTAGGACTGGCCACAGCGACACCGGAGAAGCGGCACCGGAGCAGCGGCACCGGAGCAGCAGCGGAACCGGAGCATGCGGACGGCATCGAACCGTGTCGCACGGACAAACATCTCTTGTGTTGTCAATTATTTTCCGTTTTTTTTCCTGAATATAGGTGTTAGGTGTGTGTAATGACGTCACTGGTTTTGTAGAGAGACGCGGCAGAGATGGCGCGGATAACCCGGGTGCCTTAATTGTGTACCTGCATCGTGGAAGACCCCTTCAATGTGGAACGATTCCTAGTCAGTGCCGATGTTTACACTGCTGTGTCTAACACAGATGATCTGGATAGATTCGGGCGATTGTCAATTGCAATGATGGCTTTGGTTGGTTGTTCTTCTTCATTGTATGTCCACGGGACCATTCTGACAGCACTTCAGACAGCAGTTGCATGCCCCGAGCTTGTTGTGCACCATACACCATGGTGGTATTTTGTACAGACAGCACTTCAGACAGCAGTACGCTGTAGTCGACAAACATTCATTTTGGTGAAGTGCGGGACAAGGGGGGTGATGCCGCCTGCTGTAGTCGAATTGTAGTGTGTGGGCGTGTAGTTCAGTTGTGAGCACGCAAACGTGCTGCAGGGATTGTAGGTGTACCTCCTCGGGCTTGTGTACCCTTTTCTTGCTAATAGTGTGCGTGTTCTTTAGATCTTCTGATGGCTTTAGCATTTTTGTGACCACGGGCCGAGTCTTTGCTAGATTTTGGGATTAGCAACTGACACGAGTTTAATGTGAAGAAAACAACAACAACAACATACGGTAGTTCGTCCGTACGGATGTCGAGTCCCTCACGGGTCCCAAAGTGCCCGGTACCCCCCCCCCCTGCTCTTCGCCGGCATCCGTATGGCAGAGCCCCTTCTATCCAGCGCATGTACCGGTGCATGCTGGGAGGCCCGTTTTTCACCACGGTACCGTCTGGGCGAGTGGGGCGTGCCCGCGACTCCGCTTACTTCTCGAACGAAGCGTTTGTCCACGGGGTGCGCCGCTCAGAGCGCGATGACCAGGTGATTCGAGCCAGGGGTATTCGTATGTATGCCACCGCAGAAGCATGGGGCTTGTGGCAGTTGTGTTTCGTCGTCGTTGTCGCTGCTGCTGCTGCTGAAGGTGTTGTTCTTCGAGCTTGTGGTGGTGGACTGACTGCTGCTGCTGTGTAGAGGTGGTAAGAGTAGAAGATGGCCGTAGGCACAGTGGTGGCAGGATTGGTTATTGGCTGAAGTAAATGACATTTCTCGGTGGGTCCACCACTACCGCCTCCGTGAGGGAAGAGAAAAGCGGTGGCCGTAGGCATGATGGTATCAGAAGTTGCTCGTTGGCGGTAGTAGCATATACCATTGTTTTTTTATCTGCCGCCGCTTGAGGAACTTCACGGAAATTTTGATGTGTGCGTTCACTCCTCCTCCTCCTCCTCCCCTTCCTCCTC
Source organism: Ectocarpus siliculosus (assembly GCA_000310025.1). NCBI lineage: Eukaryota > Phaeophyceae > Ectocarpales > Ectocarpaceae > Ectocarpus > Ectocarpus siliculosus. The sequence continues at coordinate 1,413,107 of FN649758.1, read as the reverse complement.
CTCCTCCTCCTCCTCCTCCTTATTCTAATTCTATTCCTAACCCTCCCATTTCTTATGCCTGGTGGAGACAGATGCTCGTCGCGGCAAAGCTAGGACCTCAGGCCGCGCCTTCCTGTCTCCCCCGCGTGGGCGTGTCCCGCCTGCGTCGGTTCTTGGAACGGCGCGTGGAGGAGTGCTACCGGAGGAACGTTGCGCGGATCGTTCCCTTGCTGCAGCAGGAGATGTCGAGGGCGGAGGGAAGGCTGCTCACCACGGAGCAGGAGGTATGATGGTTCGTTTCGGTGAATCGTGATCGTGTTTCATTGTAACCCACAGTTTACTTTTTCTGTCTTGTTTAGGGTTATTCATGATTATTTTTTTATATATATATGTACTATACGGAGATTTTTTTTCGCCACAGCGGTGCGTGCTGGTATTTAGTTTCATTCAACACGGCTTTCCTTCTTTTTATTGTTCGTGTTGAATCTGAGTGTTTGCTCGCCATCAGGAACGATATTGTTTGCTGCGGATTTCAGTTTACTCTTTTTGTTCCCATCTCTGCGGTGGTTCTCCGTTCTCCCCACCGTGACGTGGTCCGCTGCAGACGGATGCATCACAGCAGTTGTTCACTGATTTTTTCATGGTTCCGTCGAAGGGTTGTCACGAATAGCATGCGACGTTGACGAACCTTCCATGGTTGCGACGATGGTGTCGAGGCTTAAAACTGATGGGGTGGCGATTAGGTCAGAGGTATATAGGGATGGAGGAGTATGATGACATACTCTGGTTTTATCAATGATGATGATGATGATGATTGTGAACGCTGTGATGGGGTTTGTGAGTGACATGGTGGTGGTTCGCGCTGCACGATTTGTGCCTATGGTATTCATTCACCCTTCATTGTTGTTGCATTTCATTCACCCTTCATTGTTGTTGCATTTGAAAAAGAAAATCCTCAAGCCTTCGGGGAACGAAGACCGACGAAGGAGGAACTCTTCTGTGTGACCACGGATTGGAGCTCCAAAAATGCTGTATGCGATTGTGTTTTCGTCCTATTTATTATGGCGACAGTCCCCCCACTTTTCGTGTTGAGACGTGTACTTTCATTGTACGTAGAGTACTACTACAACCATCCAGGGTCACACAGGGGGGATTATACACCGGGGCTTTTTTCTTCTATTTTTTCTTGCTCTGCTAATAAGTGACGAAAAAAGAAAAAGGCCTTTGCTTGTTTCTTGTCTTCAGATCGATGCGCTGTCTTTGGAAAGCCTGAAGGCATCGGCGGACGAGTACCGCGAACACTTCTCTCGGGCCCTAGGGCGCGCGATCCAGGGTACAATCAAGGTGCGTTGGTTGACTGCAGCGAAGTTTTAATTTTGCCGGCAAGACGGGGCGAAGGTTGTTTCGTTTCTCAGAAAGGCAGTGCATCGCAAATGCTGCGCGTGGCATTGCGCCTTGTTAAGAGAATAAGAGAACAACTCATTCGATTTCGGAGATAAAAACGAGCGATAGCGTTATGTACCAGGTATTGGTTTACCTCAAACCAGGTGGGTGCCGGGTGCCATCAGGCCTCTGTGCTTGTGTTGGCTATTCGCACTGTCACGAAGGGAAGGAAGGTGCGGGGCCTCAACCACGGAATGGAGTGTGCTCGCCGATCATTATTTGTTTCTGCTCTTTTTTCGTTTCGTTTTGCGTAGTTGTACGGCCCCATGAGTCTCGACGAGTACACACGGCCGAGAAAATACCCACAACAACGACAACAACGACAACAACAACAACAACAGCAGCAATCGTAGCATATTACCGGAACCGAGCAACAGCAACCCTTTTCCAGGCTATAACCTTACGAGACAAAACATGGGGCGTCGTTGACCCAAAAAAAAATTAGGCCCCGCCCGAGAAATTCGGCGAGACGCTGGAGGCCGAGCAGCTGAGGGCCGGTTCGTTCATCGAGGACTCTGACGTGGACGCGGATCAGTGGGAGAGGTTGATGGAGATAGAGGTCGGCAACGGGGAGAACAAGCTGTTCGGGGGAGCGCAGTACCACCGGGCTCTCCGCGAGTTCAACTTCGCGATCCGGCACATGAACGCTCCTGAGGTGTGTGTATGCTCGCACGCGTGCGTGTTTTTATTTTTGGCGTCGACCGCGCTAACCGGCTGACCAATGAAAATTGACGCCAGTGCGGCTTACAACAGAAGATGCTTCTGAAGACCGTGTGGGACCCTGTGAGTGTGTGTGTCTTTATTGTTAGCGTCGACCGCGCTTTCCGGCTGACCAATGAAAATATGCCAACCCCCGTGCGGCTTACAACAGAAGATGCTTCTGAAGACCGTGGGACTATGCGTGTATGTGTGTGTGTCTGAGTTGGTATTCATCCCCCCACTTCTGGGGACAGTCTACTTTGTATACCTTTCGGTATGCGTTTGATTATGTATGGTATCGGCCGAGGTCACCAAAGACCAATTCTGGGGCGAGGTTTTGAGATCGAGGTTTTGGAACTTGCTCTGGTTGTGTGGGAGGAAGCGGTTGGACCCCAGCGGGGGACAAACAGGGGGTAAAATATCTTATGCCACCCCGGTCCGCAGCAGATGATGGGGGTTGGAGTGGTTTGGTTTGGTTTACCCCCCATGTCGATAGCGAGAGCGCTATGTTGTAGTCAAAGCCGTTTCTGTATCCCCTCTACTCTAAGGGGCCGCAGGGCTCGTTGAGCGTGGCCTACTCCCGCCAGGTAGGCGTAAGTCTTCCAGTCGGTGTAGGTGAAGAAACACCGAGAAGGTGAAGCGATGCTCGACAGGGCCAGGATAAGGTAAGAGGGAACTCGAGGGGGAGGAGGCATCGGTGGCCGTCTCCATCTTAAGCGCAGGACCCCCACAGTCGTTCGCAGCAGACACTGGCACGAACCCACCCATCTTGTAGACTCTCCCCCAACATCTGTCGAGAACGGTTCGATCTCTCGCTTGGTCCTTGGCACATTGGCGGCGACGAAGGAAAGTATGTCTGATTTCTGCGGAAGAGAGCCCGGGGTTCAAGTCTTTGTGTGTGTCGAAATTTTGACGTTTCCGCTTGTTGCGGTGGTGTGCGGATTTCTCGTCTTTTTCTTCTAGGTTTCGGAGGATGAGATCGCCAACGCCGCCGGCATCAGCGACATGCACGACGGGGTGAACTTCATGAGGGCCGCCTGCGTCATTGCGGTGGACAAGGTAAGGAAGCACTGCCTCGATGGCAAAACATCATCATCGTCAACAGAACCTCGACAAAATGGCATCCTCGTCAACAAGCGTCTTGGAACAAACGTCGTCGTCCAACACACATCGACGAGAATAGCAGCATTAACAACGAACAACAACAGCTGTAACAACAAGGGCAGCAACAAACGACCGCCACGGCAAACCAACAATAACATCCATGAGAGAAAACACAACAACGAGATCATCACCAACAACGAGATCATCATCAACAACAACAACAACAACAACAACAACAACAACAACAACAACAACATCAACGACAACGACAACATAAAACAAACGATTACAGCAGTGGGGGCCCCCGAACATTCCGGTGATGGGGCAGCTGACAATGACCGCCTTATATGGGCCGGCAGCCTTATTCAATGTGTAGAACAACTTGAACGTTTCGTCTGTACCAGGCAGTTTCACCCCGTCTTATATATATATAGGGCGACCGCCTGATTCAGACCGCCGTATCCGGTGCCCCCCGCTGTATGACGAAACCAGGCGAGGACGTCGTTCGAGCCAACCCTGGACGCCCTTCGCGTGCGGACGGTGCACGTGATGAAACGGCTTTTCGGGGTGGTGGAGCACATGCTCAAGTCCGACGGCATGCAGATGAGCGACACGCACCAGAAGCCCTTCAGTGAGTTGACACACGTGTGTGTACCTCGACACTTGTTGTTCCTTTTAGGTTGTACGTGAGTGAGCTAACCCACGTGTGTAAACCTCTCGACGCTTGCTCTTCCTAGTAGGTTATACGTGAGTGAGTGCGTGAGCCCACGTGCATGTTCCTCGACCCTTGCTCTTCCTTTTAGGTTGTACGTGCTGGGTTGCCAGAGGGACATTGAGGTGTGCACAGGGCACCCCCTACTTTCTTCGAAAGCACCTCTCCACTATTTATTGTCTTGTTTCTTGTTTGTGCCCACCCCTTCGTAGGCCATGCTTGACTGCACCCCCATGTTGCGGTGTTGATGATACTGCTGTGCTGCCTTGGTTGATGTTGTGGGCATTGCCGTGTTTTTCGCGTTGGTAGACCTCTCTGACCTCTGCATGAAGACAGTTTACATCTTGCCTGCCTGTTCTTACAAGTTCCTCAGGCCGCAAGCTTAACGCTAAGTTTTTTTTCTATTCAATCGTGTACCAGTGTTGTTTGTTTCCCTATTCACCGGTGGTGCCCGGAATGCCTTCCCCCACCTCTCCATGCTTCTATTTATTTGCACTGCGCCTACGTTTTCATCACTGTTAAATGGTATGCTTTCCCCGTCTCTTTGTACCCATGTACACACTTACACTGCTTTGTCCCCACTCCCTTCTCCTCCTCCTCTCAGGCTTCATCGTGAAGCGCGTTTACGAAAAGTTCGTGGAGAAGGCGGTGGACGAGACCCTCGCCCGCTGCCGCGACGACTTGACGGCCCTCACCCGCTTCGTCACCTGGGACCTGCACGAGCGATCCGCGGGCGCCCTCCGACGGTCTCTCCCCGACAGCTCCATGGTCCACATATACTCCCTGGCGGTGAGGAAGGATCGCCCCCCCCCCCCCCTGCCCGCACGTTGTGGGGGGGGGGGGGNNNNCCCCCCCCCCCCCCCAGGGGGACTGCAACTGCAAATTGACGCGGCGAAGAAGTTTACTGATAAGTGGAGATTGTCTGCCAACGTTACGAAGAGTGCCGTCATGGTATGCAACGAGGGCAGGGAGGAACCAGTAGAACATAGATGGAAGTGGGGGATCGAGGAGATTGCAGTAGTGGACCAGTACACATACCTCGGAGTAGAGATCGCAAAAGATTGCTCGTGGAATACACACATGTCCAAGGTAGCGGAAAAGGGCAAAGCACGAGCAGGGAAGCTGCACCCAATACTCGCAAACCGACACCTTGATACACGCATCAAATTGACGGTTTTGAAGAGCGTAATCGTACCGCCGGTAGAGTACGCCGGAGAAGTATGGGAAGGAAATAAGAAGGTAGTGAAAGAACTCGAGGCGGCGCAGATGAAAGCAGCGAAAATCATCCTAGGATGCTCCAAGCGCACAAGTAATGCAGCAGTCAGGGCAGGGATTGGATCTACGGTCGGGAAGAGACGTAAGGAAGCTGACATGGCAGTATCGCATGTGCGGGATGGGAGAGGAGAGATTGCCGAGAATAGTATGGGAGGCGAAGTGGGCAAACAAAAAGAGGGGTAGACAACCCACGGAATGGGTCAAGGTTGTAGAGGACGTATGGAAGGGATTGGACATCGACGAAGATGAAACGCTTGAAACGGAGGGTCTACAGGGGTTCAAGAAGAAGATATCTGTTGCTTGTGCCGACAGAGAAGAACAGAATCTAAGGAAAGAATCCAAGGATAAGGAGGGTCTAGAAGTGTACGGAATGTTGAAAGAAGGAATAGGGTTCAAGGAGTACCTACATGGACCAATGGATGCAGGGACAAAGCTTAAGGTCAAATTCAGGACCGGGGACATAGGCCTTCGCGAACGTCGACGAAGACATAGGACGGTAGACGACGAAGACGACAAGTTCAAATGTGATTGCGGCTTCGAATGCGAAGACAGTGTTCATGTAGTCGCGGAATGTCCGTGGTACGAAAAGGAGAGGGAAGTGTACATGACTGAGCTGAGAAAAATACAAGGGACGTACAGGGAGATGTTTGAGGCATGGAATAGGGAGGAGAGGACGGTAGCGGTACTGGGGAGTAGAAAGTGGTTTGAAAAGGCGGGAAGGGACATCGTTAGGATAGACAAACTAGGGAAGACATTTTTGAGCCACCTTTGGCAAAGTAGGAAGGAACGATTGGCCATCGGTGATCGGTCCTGTGGGAACAATGCTCCGTCCTCTCGAGGACGCGTGGTCAATGGTCTAACCGCTAAGGCATGCAAAACATAAGAGTACGCCCCCCCCCCCCTCCCGTTCTGTGTATGGAGTATTTTTTCTGATTTCTTGCACTCGAAATCGATCGCCGTCCCGATTGCTCTTTTTCGTGCGCTTTGCTTTAGTTACCCTTCGCACACTCCCCCCCCCCCCCCAGATATTTGTCTCACGTTGCCCCTCGATCAGCAGACCAGTTGAACTCCTTTTATTTTTCTTTCTTTGATGGAAGGTGGACAACCGCAACCGCGGGCGGCGGAGAGGGGGTGGCAGGGGAAATTCGGAGGAGGGACCCCCCCCCTCCCCCCAGGACGGGGCCGTTTTCGACCAATGGGAGGCGGCCAATACTGGGGGTCTGGGGGGAGCTGGGAGTGTCACGCGCCAGAAGGTTGGCCCTCGTTTTTCGATTTTTTTGTTTGTTTGTTTTTTTGTGTGGTTTTCTTGTTCTGATAATGATGGTGATATCGTGTTCGAACTCTCGCCTGCTTAGTGGGTCTCCTTCTCTCTCTGTTTGCTGTGTTTGTTTGGTTATCTCCTCCGTTCGTTCTGATTCTTGTCTCTCTGTCCTCTTTGCCGTTGTGTGTATTGTCTGTCTGGAATCAATATCGTCTCTTTGTCTTTGGTTCTTTTCGGCAGGACTACTTCAACCTCCAGCAGCTGATGGAGGAGGCGAGTAGCTCGAGGGACGCGGAACGGACCTCTGCCGTTGTGTCGGCGCTGGTGCAGCACATCATGCTCAGCTGGAGGGAGCATTTCGCGAGGGCTGTGGCGATGAAGTTCAACTGTTTCTTCCTCATGCCCTTCGTCGACGACTTCCCCTCCTATCTACGCCGGGTGCGGCCTCGTTGTTGTTTTCGGCCCTAAGGACAGCTTTTCTCTGTCTGTTTGTCTGTCTGTCTCTCTATGAGTGTCTGAATGTCTGTGCGTCTGTCTAAAAATCTGAATTCTGAATGCCTGGTTGTTGTGTAAATGTCTGAATGCCTGCCTACCTATTTGCCTGCCTGAATGTCTGCATGTCGGCAAGTCTGAGTGCCTCCATCTCTCACTCCTTGCGTTTCTTATCCTTGTGCGCTTGCTTCCCCCCCCTCCCCAACTACCTGTGCTTGTCTCGTGCCCCCATGACCCGAAAAAAATCGGTTCTTTGTATTTGCCTGAACTTTATTGTGGAGCAGGAACTGGAGAAGGTCTACGAGGGAGATGTTGGAGATATCTTCGATATCGCGGAGGCTAGGGGGGCTCTCGTTCGAAGGAGGGAGTCGCTTGTGGCAGAGTGCAAGGCTTGCCACGAGGTTAGTTTGTTGCTGCCACCGCCGCCGCTCACTGTTATTGTTGTAGTTGATGATGTTTAGGTTCTTGTTGTTGTAGTGGATGTTGTTGTTGTCGTTGCTGCTATTGCTGTTGCCACTGTTGTTGTTGTTGTTGCACTCTTCTCCTGTTTAACACAACGCAAAAATCTGATTATGGAACTCAGCAAGCCTCGGTATCCCGCCACGTGCGGACCCGCTCTACTATGTAAGAACGATATCCTTTGTCGTGGGCTACTACATCGCCAACGACCTGTTCTACGTCTAGGCTTCACAAAAACATTTGAGGGAAAACTCCCTGTGGTTGTTTGTTATTTTGCAAGACCCTCGTGTAATCCGTTATGCAAAGCCGTTCGACGGCGAATTCGCTGTGGTTGTTATAATGTAAGACCCCCCGTGCGTTTCCTTATGCAAAGCATTTTGTGTGCAACGCACTACTTGTCGCCCTGTGTGCCTATCCAGATCCAGGGCAAGTTCGACTCGATCAACTCACAGCTGAACAACGCCAAGGAGATCTACAAGGACGGGGATCAGGACCTAGAGGCTACCGCGGCGGAGGCGGCAGCGGAGGCTGAGGTGAGAAGAGCGAAACTCATCGTGTTCGCGCGTTGTTTGGAGTTCGACGCCGACTCTCAGCAACAAGCGGACTTTGCACAAGAGCTACAATGTAGTTTGTTTTTTTCGTTGTTGTTTTGGGAACGTTGAAGCTTGATCAATTCAGCGGTTTGTAGAGCAGGTGGATTTTCTTGGAACGTACATGTACCTATGCATGTGGGAGTTTGATGATTCCGACGGGTGTAGAGTTCTTTTTGTCGGCCTTGTTTGGTTCAAGCTTTGCTGTGTTCAAGCAGCAGAGGAGGTCGATGTTTTCGACAAAGTCGTAAATCTTGCGTATTCGTCGCGGGCAACAGCTCTTGCCGTAGCCTTTTGCTATGGGCTGCTATTGTCAGACCTGAAAAATATCACCGGCGCTGGTGAAAAGCTCCCTCTTCCTTCCAACTCGAATAGAAACAGATTAGAGCGAGGGAAAGAGTGCCACCTCAAGCGATCTTTGTGGTGTAGCTTCAAGCTCGGATTACTCTTACGCTCGCTCCCGGGGTCTGTGTTCATGTATGCCACCTGAAGGGGTCTTTTGCTCGGATTCCGCTCGCCCTCTCTCTCTCTCTCCGTTTTTCTACCTTAACCTCCACCCCGCATACATCTATGCCCCCCATCTTTCTCGAATTTGTTTGGCTGAACGGACTACCGACGAAAGGCCGACGCGATCGCTGAGCGAGAGATGGAGGCAGCGGCGGCTGCTGCAGCGGGGGCGGCGGCGGCGGCGGAGGCGGCCTCGACCCGTGACTCTGGGACGGCAATGACGCGAGACTACGGCGGGATCGACAGCCTTGAGGACGACGAGATGATGGCGTTCAGCAGCAGTGGCGGCGGCGGCGGCGGCGGCGGCGGTTTCAGTAGCGAGGGCAACGGTGGCCGAAGCTTTTTCTCCGCGGGTGGCGGTGGGTTTAGTTCCGCCGCCGGGACTGTGGCGGGCCGGACGCCGGCACCGGGGTACGGCAGAAATTTCTTCGCTCCTTCCGAGGACGTAAGTTTACGTTCGGCGGCGACGGACTGGGGGACGGGGTTGGGTCCCCTTGCGATGCGTTTGTTAAAGTTGTTTCTTTAGTGTTTGACACGAGCGGTGGTTTGCAATATTTTTACCTCATTCGAAGGCTGTCTACCTCCCTACCCCCCCACTCGCTGCACGTTGATTGGGCTGTTCCCACTAGACGAGTCTCTGGTACTGCGATACGAAAGGAGTTTCTCTGAGACGTGGGTTGTGCTCTGTCTTTCGTCTCTCACGCCTTCTCTGTCCGGAAGATCCACTCCTCCGACCAGTTGAACCGCGTTCAATCAACCGTTGTTGCTGTCTTCACAGTAGTAAACCGTTCCGGTCTTGGTTCAGTGCCTTCGGAAATCCGTACCGGTCCAACGTGTTACGAAACGGGGAAGCACACCCACCAGGACTAAACCACACATGTTTTTCCCCGGTCGCCACTCACCCGCTCACTAACAAAAGGACTCCTCCGAAGAGGACGAAGACGAAGACGAAGACATGCTGTTTGTCAACCCGGTGGCCTACATGGGTCCCATCGGAGAAAAGCCTCCTCCGGTCGACTCCTTCGACCGCCGTCGCCGCCGGGGGGGGTGGGTCCCTCAGCCGCGCTTGGGAGCGGTGGCGGACCGGGAAGGTGGCGAGCGAGCAGCAGAAGAAGTCGATAGCGAAGGTGGAGGTTATCGGGGTTCTTTCGACTCCGCTTCTTCGGCGGCGGCGGCGGCGGCTCGGCTGAGCAAGGGGTGGACGGGGACCGGGGCGGGGGCGGGGCGAGTGGGTCGGGGGGGAGGTGGCGACGAGGCTGAGGGGGATATCGGCGCGATGCGGGGCGGGTCGTCGTCGTCGACGTTGTCGACGTCGATGTCGGTCCCCGAGGAGGAGTCGGTGCGGTACCGGCAGCGACGAAACGGTACTAGTCCCGCCGCAACCGGGGATGCGGCGGGGGCGTGACGATGATGCTTTGTGCTGCGTTTGGAGAGACAAAGAGGAAGATCAATCCTGTCTGCGTGCGAGAGCCTGGAGCTTGTACGCGACCCGTGATTTGGAAGTCGGTTTTTGGATTGTGATCGGTGTATCTCGGTTGGCGTGTTTCCGTCGAGGCTGTTAGCCCAATCGGCCGTGTTTTGCGGAGGGAGGGGAGTTAAGCGTTGCTGCTGCTGACGTTCGGCTTGGGGGAGGAGATGCGCTTCGGGACTCACGTTTTCGGGTTACATGGGCATCGTCTCGTTTTTATCTCGCCACGATCGCCGCGACCGAACCACGGACGTTCGGTTCAGTCGGCCGGCGGGCCGAGAGGCGCCATTTAAGGTGTACCTTATTTGAGCATGTAGAAGGGACGTCGCAAGAAGTCGCGTGGGCAGGCCCCACTGAGTACTGCTGCGGCTTGCCGAGAACGTCGATGGTATGTTGCTGATCGGGCGGGTATCACAAGGAGTCGGGCACGGAGGGGCCTCTTGCCACTTGCATTGAGGGGTAATTTAGTGCTACCGGCGTTTGCCGGCGAGGCGTAATGTGTCTGCGGCCTAGCCAACTACTTCCTCGCGCACGGTGTGGCTGAAAGCGTTGGGCACTGTCGGGAGGGAGTGTGGGGAGGGGTGGAGAGGCGTCCTGTATACAGCTGTTGGTTTGGTCTCTCGTCCTTTTGTTGCATGCGAAACTTAGAGAGAAGGCTACATGCCACGCGTTTGCTCCTCCTGTGCACGCCAATCATATGTGCTTCGCCGGGTCCTTTATTGTTGGGTGTCTATGGAAGTAGGCGTTTTTGTTTCTCTGGGACGTGTCTGTTGACGGTTACGGTGTTGGTATCGTATCGTGGCTGTGTTGTTGTATCATACCTGGTGTGCTTCTTTTACTGAGAGCAAGCTGTTCGTCAACGCGTGCTGCCGAAGGTGAAGTATGGCAGATCTCTGGGGACAGGGGGCGAGAGCCGGGAGCGGGTAGGGAAGGTTGGGTGTATGGCGTGCTCTCGTCTGCGACTGATTGTGATGGCTGGCCGTTGCGACGGCAGCAGCTGCACAGCGGTAGCAGAAAGGTTGTTTGCTGTCTTCAACCGGTTGTTTTCGTCCGACCTTCTTTCTTTGTGTCCGTTTTGTTTCTGTGTATACCGAAAAGTTTTACGTTACACTTTTTCTTGTTGTCGGAAGCTCTCCAGGTGTAGTGTCTCGTTCCGTAAATACACACATTTTAATCTCTTTTTATTTCCATGTTGCTTCACAAGTTATCCTTCTTCCTCCCTTGCCTCTTTTTATTTTGCACTAGGGCCTACATCCAAGAGCCGTGTGGTTGTGGTGCTGTAGTACCATTTACTGCGACATTGTTTTTTTGTTTTGTCTCTCGAATAGTTGTTCTACGTGGTCAATCAGGCGTTCACTCATGGAGGCATTCTCTCCTCCTCCCGGACGCACTTTTCCCGCGTGTTCTCGCTCGTCGAGTTATGATTACGTTGTGGGGAGGTTGGGAAACAGCAGCCAGGGGAAAACTGAGCCCCCTTGTGATGGCAATTAAAACGTGCGTTTTGTGCGTTGAAACTGCTGTCTGTCTCGATCGATGCAGCGGCTTACGGAGGCATTTTTCCTCCCCCTCCCCGAATCCTCGTTTTCTCGCTCTCCGAGCTACGTTAAGGTTCTGTGCCATCCCGGGTGGGGGTGTTGGGAAAACAGCCAAGGAATACTGGTTCCTCGTACATATGTCAGCGATTGAATCGTGTGTTGTACTGTCCGTCTTGCGTTGAAACTGCCGTCTCAATTGATGCAGCGGCAGCAGGGGCGACAAACCGGCCGACTTGAGACGTGCGTTCTTTTGCGTAGAAAGTGTCTCGATTGGTGCAACGGCATCAGGAGCGGAAAGCCGGTAAATAGTGACGACGTAGTCCCACCCACTCTACAGCCGGCCGGCCGCCCTTTCACGGCTAATTTTTAAAAGGGCCGCCGCGGGGATGTGTGGCGAGTGAAAAATGACAACTACTTGCTGTATACTTGCTGGTACGGCTGCACGACAACGCGGGGAGTGCCCTCTCTCTTGGGTACTTGCGTATTGCGTTATATGCATGCGCGCAGACGCAATGCGTCCATTTTTTAATCGCAGAACGCTTCAGCCGTGATTAACCGACCCGAGTTGGGTACTGCAGCACAGCTGCGATTTGTATGTTTCCCTTTGTTTTGAGTCGGCGCGATCGCCAACGTATTTCCACACACCATGGGACGTTTAACCCCTCCTCCTGTGGGGCCTACTCTAGTCGTCTGTTTTTGAAATTCCGCCGCAGGTGCGTTGACCAATCGGCGAATTTCGCACCGACAAGCAAGTTTTTTTTCGGTTGGCGGACAACCGCCGCGGACTCAACACCGGGGTGTTGTTACCCCCGTCACTCACCGATCGTGGTCGTTCCGAAACACTTGTTTAAACCGCCGCCCCCCATTTCTCATCGTGAAAAACAACAAATCTACCACTTTGGGGGGGGGGGGGGGT
>FN649758.1:1389190-1400427 GCA_000310025.1 Ectocarpus siliculosus | reverse complement strand
ACCACCCTCCTCCTCCTCCTCCTCCCCCTCCTCGCGGGACGCTCCTCCTCCCCCCTTGTCCTTCCCAGAAGAGGTCCTCGGCGGCGCGGGTCTCGGGTCGAGTCTAACCGCGAACGAAGAGCAAAAGGAGGAGAGCGACCAAGGAGAGCAGTCCCGACGACGTCCTGCCCCGCGGGGTGACCTACCGAGAGCCCTCGCCAGCGCCAGCTGCGCCCCGAGCTCAATCCTCCGCCGACGCTCTACCACGGACGAAGGCAGCAGGGGCCGCGACGACGATGCCGGCGCCTTTCCTTTTCCACCTCTTCTTCTTCTTGACCTTGGCGACACCCTGTCCTCCTCCACCCCTACGGCAACAGCCTGCTGCGCCTTGAAGCCCTCCTCGGCCAGCAGGAGAGCCGTCAGCGCGTCCACCGTCTGCTTCGGTGCGAGAGATGTGGCGAACCCCCCGCCGTCCCTCCTCCCCTCCGAGGAGGCGGCCGACGTTATCACCGGCGAGGACACGACCAGAGCGAGGTCGTTGTTTGACAAGGAGCCAAGCACCTGCACGGACGGGTGGTGGGGCGCGAGGGGTGAAAACGTTTAGGTTAGCATCGGGTTGACCCGCCGAGATGTTGGTGGTTTCGGTACATGGCGCGCCTTTCCTCGTCGGGTTTCCCTGGCGTTGAGTTTGCGTACGGTGCCGGTCATCTGTCGCCCGGTTTCGCCAGTTTTGATTAGTCTACGCAAGAATTTTCGTTCATTCCTCCTTCATGCACCAAGTTCCTAGCCAGAGCCAAATATCGCATCGTGGGAGGGTTTGATAACAACACAGAGTTGTAAATGGAGGTGATGGTTTGGCAGTAGAGTCGTAAAAGGAGGTGAAAGTACCTGAAACGTACATCGCTTTGTAAGCTAAAATACACAATAATAGACAATTCAATGTATCCGCTTGAACGCGTTCTGTGCGTGCTTGTGTTCTGCTGGTACTCGCGTCTTTCTATAGTAAATAGTAAGATTCAAAGAGGCAGAGGGATTATTGCACTCGCCTGGAGGCGCTTGTCGTGCATGAGATGGTTCCGTGCCGCCCGGAGCATCGGCGCCCCGTCTCCCTCCGCTTTGTCGACCAGGCGCCGGGCACGAGCACAATTTTGCGCCACCTTTTTGACATCGAGACGCACGCACGCGTGCCCACGACAACAGGGAGGGGCGCTGAGATGCACAACAACTGAGAGCGACTGGCAAATGAATCCCGAAATTGTACGTTGGTTCTGCTCTATTTAATTATAGGACTTGCGATAGAGAGTAACATCGTCCTGGCAGGACGTCGGGGAGATATAGATGTCATCTCCGTAGGCCGCTAAAGTTTGAACTGCAACCCCAACCCAAACCCCGTGCCTCTCTTTGGTCGCAGGCCCAATGAGTGAAGGACATTGGGGGGGGGGGTAGGTGATAAACTCACACCGTGGAACATGCAAACTACCCTGCAGACAAGTAGGTGCTCCGATCGGTGACTTTGGACAGAAGAATCGTCTAGCCGGACGACGTACGTACACGGACTGGGCGACAATGGTCGAAAGTTTAGAAGCGTCTGGCAAATCTTCAGGCGAATGCCTCGAAGGTGTGTGTCCCTTTCCCTCGCGGAAAAAGGCTACCCATTCTAAACAAACACGAAGGAGCCGAACACACCGGGAACCACACAACCTCCAACTCGGCACGGCAAGACACATGCCCCACCACGCCGCGATCGCCCCGCCGTCTCATCCAAACCAAAACGAACCGCTACACACCCCGCCAATCAACATAGCTCACCTCGAGTTGGGCCTCCGACTCCCTCCGCGTCCTAAACGCGGCCGCCTCCGCTTCCGCTACCCCGGCAACCCTGCTCGAAAAACACGCCCTCGAGCCCGTCACCGACATCTCCTCCAAGCGGGTCCGCGAGACCTCCCGCTGGGCCTCGGACGCATGTCGCTGAACCGCGGACGCGGACTCTGCGGCAATGGCCCGCATGGTGGCTTCCGCTCGGGCACGGAGCCCCCGCAGCCTGTCCTTGGCCTGTTTCGGAGAACGGGGGCGGGTGTCGGCGGAGGTGTCGGCGGGGGTATAGTTTCTGTCTTTGCGTCATGACGTCACCGATCGACCATGGATTTTTCGCCAAAAATGTGCCCCTGTTAATACATAAATAGTGGCCAGTCCTTTTCTTTGTACCTGATGCTCGTTGGGTCTCTAGGTGTGTGTCCGAACTTGGACTGGGAAGAAGAGGGAATTGGGCCCGTTGGGTCGTCTGCACTTTTGTTTGGGATGGGGATTTGCCGAGATGTTGATACCACGAGAAGCGCTATTGCTATCGCATGCGACGACCGCCACCAGACCCCATGGAAAGAAGTTGTACCACAAGAAAGCACGCATTCGATGTTTAGTGTATCTATCTTGTCCACCAGTAAGAAGAAGGGAGTCTGTATCGTTCCCTCGGAAACGGTGCTCCCCAGTGATGTTGACACGAATATTCGCGTTTTCGATGCGTGCACAGAGTTCTTTGGGTATTTGGCCTGTGACCACGAAGGCGTCCGCGTCAGTCAGCTGGACCCGAACGGGTATTAGACGGCACTGAGCAGAGACCAGAACGATAGTATTGTGAAGACAAAAACAACAACAACAACAACAATAGACAACATACCTTTGCCACTTCCCGGTCCCCCTCCCTCAAGGCGAGCGCTCTCTCGATCTCGCAGAGTTGCTTCAGCTCGAGGAACTCGCCCTCCTGGCGAACCTTCTGCGACTCCGACCTCTTCACGGCCCGCTGTTCCTCGGCGATGGAGGCGTTCATGGTCCTTCGGGACATCTGGGTCACGATATGGGACGGGAGTTCCACGGAGCGGATCATCACGGTTGTGATCTCTACCCCCTGAGGGGCGAACGTCCGGTTGAGGCTGTGTCTGACTTCGTCGACGTGTCGACTCCCGAGAAACGCGTCGTCATCATCGCTGTTGCTGTTGCTGCTGTCTTGCTCCTCCTTCGTGGCTTGCGCCGCCATTGCCCCCGCCGTTGAAGAGGCCCGCCGCCCTTCAGTACCACCACGTCGGCGGTGTTGTTCATTGGCGATGTCCACAGCAGCATCGCCGTCGTCTCCGCCGCCGGACGTCGTTTCACCTTTCGCGGCGGTGCTACAGGGCGTCGGGGAAAGGCACGGCAGCGGTGCAACATCGAGCTCGAGCGGGGGCAGGGTCGAGGCCGACGAGACCGCGGACTGGCTCGAAGTCAGGTCCAAGTTGGTCGCAGCCGGTGGCGGGCGTGACGGAATCCGCCCCTTAACTCCTCCGTCTGCGACTTTTCGGGGTCCGCCGCCGCCGCCGCCGCCACAACCGCCGCTACCGAGACCTTCGAGGGGGTCTTGGCCTCCATCCCCACAGACCGCGGACAACAACGCCTCCGACGGATGGACGCGTCTGCGATCGTCGAGCACCAACGGGAACGGTGCCCCGAGGCTTTCCTCGTCTTGACCTAGAGTCGCTGCGGCAGCGTCAGGCAAGGGGAAG
Organism: Ectocarpus siliculosus; assembly: GCA_000310025.1. NCBI lineage: Eukaryota > Phaeophyceae > Ectocarpales > Ectocarpaceae > Ectocarpus > Ectocarpus siliculosus. The sequence goes on along the minus strand of FN649758.1, from coordinate 1,396,915 downwards.
ATCCGGCTCGCGCGCAAGCCGCGCTGGATTGCCGGCAACGGCGAGGGCATCGGCGGCGAAGGCTCTACCTGCACACGCTCGACCGCCGTAGTCGTGCCGGGGCTGACCGCGGCGGCGGTGGTGCTTTCGGCGGCGGTTGCGGCCGTGGCAGGTATAGTGGAAGCGGTGGCCATCGCTCGCCCCGCGAGGGATTCCACATCCGAACAAGGATCCGGAGCGACTTTCACCCGTTTTATGATCGAGCCCTGTCGTGTCCGCTCCAGTGCTACCGAGGTTGCTGCTGCTCCCCCGTTCTGTTCCGAGTGTTCCTCGGCGGTAGATGCCGGGGTGTTGGCGGTGGACGGCGTCGGGGGAGATCTGGGATGGTCGCGGCCGGCATCTGGTCCTGATATCAGAGCGTACACGGCCTTATGCGTCGTAGCTCTTGCCATCACGCGGATGGCTTCTGCCTGGCAAACGAGATAACACAGGCAACATCGTTGTCGTTGCCGTTGAGAAAATGATCCATCGAAAGCCTCAACGTGGAGCTCATGGCTCTTTAGGTATATGTTCACAAGATCAGCTCTTCTTACGCCCGTACAGTATACCACAACCAGACCATTTGTTGATCAAAGCGCGCGTCTAAAGGTCAGGTTTTCAAGTAAGAATTATACTACGAACGGACGGTTGACCATGCGTCGCACCAGGGACGGAGTGCCACGGGCAGAACAACACGGGGACCAACCTCTCACCACCGCGTTGACGAGCTGGGCTTCAAGGCCTCGAACACCGACCTCGTGCACGAACTTTCTAACGAGAGAGGGGTCCTCGCCTTTCTCGGCATCCCCCATTACCCTCAGCACCAGAGTTGCCCGGACTAGAATCGGGATGTTGTCGCGCGTGATGCAGCGCTTGACGTTGCAGTGATACACGATACTCTGCTTGGTGATCAGGTATGCCACCTGTCATTATAACCACCGTCCGGGTGGGATGTTTCGATGATGGGCACCCAAGTTTTGTCACAATGGCAACAGCGAACACGCTGTTGATGCTTCATTCTTCATTCATGTGGGTTCGGGTCATGTACTCTTCTTCTATGAAGCAAAATGTCTAGTGGTGCCGTATAGTCCAGAGTAAAGAGAATATACCTACGAGCGCCTTGCGTCCCCACAACTACCGTAGGTTGCATGAGATATCACACCCCATGGACCGATTTGTAAAGCTCGATTTCTCCACGACGAAGAGGATGCCGGAATTGAAGTATACGTTTTCAGAAAGCTCTCGACGAGACGGTTCCAACGACACCATTTCCGGCACCGTCACTGCTTTTCCTGCCGAGATATCGAGCTCCGAAAATTGGTCCAGGGGGTGTGATATCTTACGCAAACTACGGCGGTAGTTGGCTGTGCACCTGACCTTTGACTACAGAAGTGTCAGTATCGGCGTACATGTAAGTACCCCCTTTTTCAAGAATATCTGTCAGCACCACCGGACCGGTGAAACACAACCCTGTGTTCAAGCGGACGTTTTCGCTCACCCGCTTGAGAGCGCCGAAGTGAAGCCCCGGGGGCCACACGGGACTTCCGCTTTCTCCGTAGTCGGCAAATTTTCCGCCGCGCTGGACGAGCGCGTAGTAGCCTTGGGGCACGGAGAAAAACGGCATCAGCTTCGAAAATGCGGACGGTCGAAGGTGGCAAAGGACGAGCCCCTTTTCCTCCTCGAAGGCATCGACGGCATTGACGACGCTCTGGAGTGTACAAGAGGATAGGTCAGTCACCTGGCCGTTATTCATTTGAGTAGGAGACCCCAACGAACATGTTCGTAGATCCAGGGGGAGCTTCGCCAGGAGTGGCTCAGATGCGAGTTGACCTCAGAAGGCACCGAAGGTCATATATATGTAGTTGTCAGACACGCATTCCTTGGCTCTGCTTTTGTTCTTCCTTTCCAACACGCGGCCCAAAAACGTCGAGCACTACCGCAGCCACTCGTACTGGTCAGCAGCATCTACAAACAATGTTGCATGTGCCTCTCACCGAATTTGATTGCTCTAACTGACGGCTTCGGACAAGTTGCAAAGGATTGGATCTTGGTCGGATCCGTTTTGTGTGATGGCAATGCGGTGACCGTTTCATCATCTTGAGACCAACGCGTGTTTCGATTTTGTAGAACTCCCACGTCTTTCGCCCTTTACTCACGGAGCCCCCCTGCTGCTGTTTTGCTGTTTTGCTGCGTGTGTTTCGAGGCCAGCGCAGCACTCTTGTTGCACACACGACCAGTGCCGAGCCCAGTGCACATCGCATATTTACAACACGTCCACGTCGACCGAATTCGAAAGGCCAAGTGGTATTTGTATCAGGCTGGAAGGGTCGGTGTTCGGCGCTGCTAGTCTTTCTGTGTGTGTATTTCTTTTTCCAGCGTACCTTTTTTCAGGCACACGCGAGCCCTCTGTTCTTGTTTAGACTACACAAGGACATCGCACGACGTAGCCAACAATCCTCGATGAACCAGCTGCAGGATCTGGGGGCAGATGCTTTGTGCAATATGGTGGTCTTCGCGACGGGAGCGGAGATCGTGGCACTTCTCCAAACGGCGAGGTGAGCAACAACACCCGTTTTTTGAAATTCGAACTGGATACCTACCAAAATGGCGCCAACCACACGGCACATGATCCTGTTGGGCACGTGCCTTTCTGTACCAGTGGGGTACCAGTATCGAACGGGAGAGTAGAGCGTGTGATGACGTCTCCTGGGTGAAGCACCTAGCTTTGGACTACTTGCCGCCTCTCCCGTGTCTGCTCTCTTCAATTGTAACCTTGCTATCCTCCTGTTATCCACCTGCAGGGGCCATTCCGTGTATGACGCAAGATAACACCCCCCCAAAAGACAACTCACCGCCACGCAACACCACCACCCCTGGGCGATTGATTTTCATAGCTCGATTTCTCCACAGAAGAAAGAGAGTGGCGATGCCGATCTTGGTGGCGCCGGAAAACCGTCTCGTCGAGAGCGCTTTCCGAAATTCTAGACATTCAACCTCGTTGTCGTGGAGTAGTGGAGTGCTGTAGTGGAGCTGTGAAAATCGACCCCAGGGTGTGCGATACCTTACGTCGTGACACCTATGGTAACCTACCTGGTGGCAATATTTTTACAGGCGAGCATTAGACCAGAACATGGTACTTGCACAACTTAAAAACCCCGACACCCCGCTGGAAATTTCCCGCGGATATGTGCCGCGAAGGTGCATTCGGGCAACCCTGGTGGGACCTTTGGCGCGGAAGCACTTCCAAGCCATGAGCGTTGCGCGGTGGGGGGAGGGCTGCCGCTGCCAGTACGCCGTCGCCGCTGCCGGGACGAAACTCCCCCGCGCCGCCGCAGACGGGTCCGACTTCGACCACCACCACGGCGGTACCGGTGCTGGCGCCCGCAACAGCTACGCCGCCGATAACGGGGACGGTGATGATGTTAGGAGCGGCGACAAGCCTCACACCACAGGCAACAACAACAACCACTCCCCGGACGAAGAAGAAGGAAGAAGCGATAGTGGCGGTGGTGGCGGCGCTGATTGGCTAGCGTTCTACTTGAGGCGCGTGGGCCACCGCGCAGCTCGGCCTTCTCCGCTCAATCTCCTCCAGGTGCACACGTGGCCCGCCCACCGGCTAGGCGTTTTCGTGAGAGTTTGGGCATAGCGAGCGTGCAGCGCGAATGCTAATGTGGCCGAAACCATCATAGACTGCATAGTCATCGCTGACAAGAGAGTCCACTGGTTTGATTTTGTCTTGTATAAACAGTTAGTCGTGGGCTCGTATTTAAAGTTTTCCGCGTGCGACTCGATGCAAAAAATCAAACTCCTACAAAGGCTGACCACTTTTTGTTGGCCACGGTTGCTGCGCACATTCGATCCTCATATCAGGAGCATTACGCGAAGGACGCATACCACCTCTTGTCATGCTGCATCCTTTGCTCCCGCACCAGCGGGGGGGACACCGTGAAAGACGCGGTTAAAGCATTTTTCGAGGCTTGTCCCACCCCCACCAGCGTTCTGGCCGCGGACCTGGGGGATCTCCGCAAGACGCTGCTGCCGCTCGGGCTCAACAGGTAACGCCGCCACTCCCCGCCTCTGTTTGTTTGTCTGTGTTTCTCCGTCTCTGTGTCTGTCTATCTGTCTGTCTATCTATCTGTCTATCTGTCTGTCTCTACCTACCTACCTACCTACCTACCTCTCTGTCTGTCTGTCTGTCTGCCTCTCTCTCTGTGTGTGTGTCTCTCTCTCTCTGTCTCTCTCTCTCTCCCTCAGCGCCGTCTCCTCCACCCCCCCTCGCATGTTGCTTCGTTCATTCTGGCCCTCCTTTTCGTCCTGTGTTTCCGTTAGTTTTCCGTTTCGTTGTCTCCATCGTCTCAAAAGTTCCTCCACGGTGCCCCCTCCCCAACCGCCCTCGGCAGGGAGTTGATAATAAAGCGCTTCGCCGAAGGCTTTCTCGCGTCGGCCTGGCACGACCCTTCCGAGCTCCACGGGTGCGGCCGCTTCGCCTCCGACTCTTGGCAGATTTTCTGTCTCGGTAACCACCGACCGGGGAACCAGGTAATCGATGCCGCCGCCACCGCCGCCGCCGCCACCACCGCGGCCGCTGCTCTCTGCGGTCGAGAAGCCGCACAGGCGCCCTGCGGCAACGACGGAGGCGCCAGCCAGAAGAAGAAAGTCCGCAGCGGCGGCGGCGGTAGGCGCGGTTCGCTTGATCGTAATCTCGCCGCTTATTGCCGTTTCGCCAAAGAGCGCCGCCGGTCGTCGGACGAAGGAGGCGTTACTACCGGCGGCGACGCCCTCGGCGCCGGCGAACCCGCCGCCACAACAACGGCCTCGAGCACCAACAACAAGAGACGCCGGAGGACAGTGCTAGTAGCGGAGGAAGATGGCCCGCTGCCGACGGCAGCCAAGAGGACGAGGGGGGGCGGGGACTCCGGCCGTCAACGCCGCCGCCGCGGTAGCGATGCCTCGTCCGGTGCGCCGACCAAGGCACGCGGAGCCGCCGCTTCTTCGAAAGTCAGCGGTGGTGGCGGAGCACGAAGAAGGTTGCCGGTTGGTGGAGACTCGAGTGCGGCATGTAGGAGTAGCTCTCGGGAGGAACGGGCATTGCGCAGGCGAGGGGGGGGGGCGGCCGCACGGGGATGACGCGAGGTGTTCATGCGGAATGGGGCGTACTCTCAATGTTTTGCATGCCTTCGCGGTTGGACCATTGACCATGCGCCCTCGAGAGGACGGAGTATGAACAGCGGGGAGGGGGTTGCATTGTTGCTGGTTTCTGTTCGGTCGAACGGAGCCCCCCCTGCCCGCCCGAGCGTGCACGACGGTAACGTTAAAAGGAGTGGTGGTCGCATTTTGCTATTTTGGCCCCACGTGTTCTGGGCACCGGTCAACACCTTGTGACTCAGATTTGATCTCCGATGCAAGAGGATCTCTCCACCTTTCCTCTCTGGCGGTTCTTGCCTTCAAGTTAAAATGCGAGAAGGCTTCATCCAACAGTTCCCCCTTTCCGTCATTGTCGTGTGTGCTCTTCTTGCGACTGTGCATACGCGCTTTTTACTTGCTTTCCCTTTGTGTTTTGCTTGTCGCTCCGGATAGATGAGAGCCCCCACGCACACCCTGACAGAGCCGAAAAGAATATTTACGACCTTACCAACTGAACCAACAGCCACTGTTCCTTGTGTGACCGTACCCGGCTTCACAATGACGCACACGCGGTGAACAGCCGGAAGGATAGGCTGGCGAAGCTGGTGCGCTTTCCCACATGTCTCGATCAACTCTTTTCCGCGCAAGCAAAGCATGCCTTGGCGGGCTCACAAGTTGGCGTTGATCGAGCGAAAACACAGCAGTTGGCACAAATATCCCCGTGGAGTTACGCCCGAAGTACCCGCCTGGCGCCGCGCTGTCTCTGAGTTGAGGACCGGGGCGGTGCGTTTGGTTGCGCTGCTAAGAAGCTACTTCGAAGTACTTCTCTCTACGGAGTAATTGGCACGCAGACGGTGCGATTCAGCTGTGAGCTGTTTGCAGCAAACACGGTCGCAAGGCGGAGGAGCTCCAGGGATGGCACTTGGTGTCCAAAACAAATGAGACAATCATCGATTCGTCTTGACACGGTGGAAGGATTATTGGTTCGTCTTGATTTTTTTTCTCCCAATTCCGAGAGGAAACATACAAACGCCTGACGCGTGTGTGCAATGGCGATCGCGACGGCGTCTGTCTCGCGACACGCGCACGGAGGTATCAACTACCGCACGTCGCCGTCGTCTCTACAAAACGCAATTTACGCCGTGTCACGTCACATCATCAAATTAGGAAGCAGCCCGTCGCTGTTATGCATACAGCCACAAATCAAGCAGCAGCAGCAGCAGCAGCAGCAGCAGGATACCATCTATCTAACATCCATGAAGAGACTCGTACTGAAAACTCCCCCGGTCAGAACGTTTCTCTCCCGATGAGGGAAAAAAAGAAACGCACGCCTACCAAAAAAAATAAAATAAAAAAGCAAATCGATGAGAGAAGAAACAAATTATCTCGCTCGACCCCCCCCAACAGTATCAGGCGACAAATTTTGGCGGTGGTGCTCTCGTGCTCTTCATCTGCAAGCTCTGCTTCGTCTCGACGTACTCCACCAGCGGTAGCAGGACCGACAACAAATGGTCCAGCCACTCTTCTCTGTCCCCCTTCAACCACGCCTCTTCCTCTCCTGCAACTCCCCGTAGCGCTACCCCGCCCACGTCTCCGCGGAAGCTGATTCGCTGCAGTTGGGAGTACTCCAACGGCCCCTGCCGGAACAAGATCTGGTTCGATTTTTCCGTGCGGTCCGTGTGTCCCCAGCGGTCCCGGCGGGATGGGTGGGTGGAGGGGGGTCAGGAGGGGGGTAAAGTGGTCTTCGAGAGGCGCGCACGTAGGCGTTTAGTAGATCGGCATTGGATGTTGGTACACACAACGCCTGAGGCAGAGGAGTGGTCAAACGGCGCGTTGCAATGATCGATTGTCGATACCTACCTAACGACCAGGACAAGGCTGACATGTGCTTTCGCCTCTTTCTAACCTAGCAACGTTGTAGGGCCAAAACTACAACCTTGTCCCTCTTTCCCAGGGCAAGGGTGGGCAGGGAGGGGGGGGGTCGTCATCTCCCCCGTCTTGGGTCGTGTTGTACCTCTGTCTCTCTCTCAACGACAGCAATCGGCGCGTAGTTAAGGACGAACAAACTTACAAACCAACCCACTTGTGGATACCAACGTAGCCTTCCGCCTTCCGCCTCACCCACCACACACAAAACCTCCCGATCTCCAACCAACCCCTCGGCAGCCAGTCCGGATTTACACAAAACATCGCGGGGGGCTACACAAAACATCGCGAGGGGCCGGGGCGTGGCGACGAACAATTCAAAATGTGACAGGACCTTTGACCAAAACCAGAGCATGCCTCCCCCCCCCCCCCCCCCCTCCAAGGGGGGGGGGGAAAACGGACCCCCCGCCCCCTTTTTCCGCCCCAAACCCCCCCCCCACTTGGGAAAAATTTAACAAAAAAAACCAACCCCAAAAAAAATCATTTCCCCCCTGGAGCCCCCCCTACAAAAACAAACCCCCCCCCGGCCCTGGTTCCCTTTCGGGCCCCTCATTAACGGGAAAGGGAACCCCTTTGCCCGGCCCCCCCAATTTTACCCCCCCCGGCCCCGGCCCCGGGCCCTAACCCCCGCGGCCCCCCGGGCGACCCCCCCCCACT
>FN649758.1:1368187-1389090 GCA_000310025.1 Ectocarpus siliculosus | reverse complement strand
ACGCGCGCGCACACTTGTCCGTCGCAAACGCACCCCCCAACTGCCGACGAAGCAACACAGAACACCAATCCCGAGAATAATCAATTCACCACATGACGCACACGTACGACATACATACCTCCCACCGCTCCTGCTCCACTTCCGGCCCCCTCATCACCGCGAACGGTACCAGCTTGACCGGCTCCCCCGACTTGACACCCCCCGGCGCCGGCGCCGGCGCCGTAGCCGCCGCGGCCGCCGCGTCGACCGCCACCACCTGCTTCGGAGTCCCGCCCCCGCTCGGGCGCCCGTTCACCGTCGCCACGCCCCCCCCCTCACTCGTCGCTGCTGCGGAACCCCCCCCACCTGCAGCCGCGGAGTCCCCGCCGACACCGGCCGCTCGATCTTGCGCCGCGTGTGACTCGCGCGCCGCCTCCAGGTCCTCCACCATCGGCTTCCTGGCGCCGGCCCCCGTCCACCCCACCCCCCCGTTAACCGCGTCGCCCCCCCCCTCCCCGGCGGCGTCGGCCTCCCCCAGGGAGGCGTCGCGCTCGGGGAGGAACTCGAGGGACAGCGAGGAGATGCCCAGCAGCCGGCAAGCGGTGTTGAGGTGGGTGTGCTTGAAGAGCCGGCGGACGGCTACCGGCATCTCCGAGTAGGAGTTGACCCACTCCTTGGCGATGCGCACGAGCTCTCGGAAGGAGTTGCACACTCGGAGGCGGTCGATCTGCCGCTCTCGCTGCGCGGTGTTTCGGGGGGGGAAAAGCGGGGAGGAAGGGGTTGAGGCAGCGACAAATGGAAGGTACTTAGCTTGAAAGAGAGAGGGAGGGAGGAGAGAAAAGAGAGCGAGAGAGAGAAGAAAGCTACAACTTAGCTTGTACGAGGGAAGAGAAAAAAGATATGGAGGAGAGAGAGAGAGAGATGGAGAAACACAAGGACAGAGACATAAGAGACAGAGACAGAGACAGAGAGCGGTCTCGAAAAGGCATCGTGCTCGAGGTCACCCGTGTTGTGTTCCGAAAAACACTACTCAACCCGAACGATACAAATCGATTTTTCAGCTTTCCCCCCGCAAGGAGCTTGCGCTAAACGCTCGCCGGCGTGGCACGTGCACTCTGTGACTACATACGGGCGCCACACACGGGGCCGCCTCCGCTGCGGCCGCCGCCGCCGGTATACAAGGATGAAAAAACAAACACAAAAAAACAACAAGCGGACACCAACACCACAGCTGTCGAAAAAGCACCATCCGAGAAAAAAACGGGCACAGAAGTACAACCGATCGTCCCGGGGGCTCAGTTGGCACTCTCGACACTCTTGACCGTCTGACTCGCGACATACAGCAATGCGACTTCGAAAATCTCTCTCTCTCGAGTACATCGAGTATAGCACTAGTAGAGGAGTAAGGTCCATGTTCGTGAGCAAACGTAGGAGAGATGGGACGAAACACACAACACACACCTCTACAACGGGAAGCTAGAAAGCAGAACCGTCGGTAGAAACGTGCATTATTCTTCATGCCCTACCGTTTCTTTCGTCAATCCGAGGAATAGCCTAGCCTCTCCCGTGACACCCCCTCACGGGGTCCCAGATCAATGCCTCTAGGAACGCTTTCTGTTTAAGCCACGCTGAGATTGACGTCTTGTCATTGGTCAGCCGGCTAGCGCCATAGAAGAAGAAGAAAAAAAAGCACACACACACACCTCTTCGTCGTCGCAAGTCATGTAGTCCGCCGGGACCGAGCCCTTAAGCTCGGCCCCGAACCCCATATCCACCTCGCAGCGAAGCACGGGCTGGATGTCCGTCCCTCTCACAGACACGATCGCCTTCTCCAGCATGTTCATGTACAGCTCGTACCCGATGTCTTTCAGGTCCCCCGACTACATTGCATCGTGGTGTAGTTGTCCGGCAGGGCAGAAGCGCGGTCGGCGGGAGACGAGCGTCGTCGGTAATCATCATCCATGCGTCGCCGTAAAGGGAGTTCGGCAGTTTTGGTGGGGAGAGGGTCGTCGTCATCATCAGTCATGGGTGCCCGTACAAAGGAGTACTGTGGCGGCGGTGGTGGGGTCCTGTTTAGACCCCTTGTGCCAGGAGGGGATATGGTCGTGGTATTCAGGGCAGGCCGCTTATGGCCGGTCCAGCGGCTATTTGTATTCGGGGTGCAGTGCCGTGGTGTCACGCGATTTAGTGGTCGCCATAGACACAGCAGGGCATGCCGCTGAACACGAAACGTCTACAAGCCCTTTCATCGATAGGGAGGCACAGACTACGGGCCTGAACTGATCATGAAAAACGATATTTCCCCTTCCCAACCGGGGTTCGGGGAAAAGAGAGGGAACGAACGGGAGGAGTGGGGGAAGGAGAACCTGCGCGCATTTTTCTGCACATGCCACATACCTGGTCCGTTCCGAAGATGTTTCCCGCTCCTCGGATTTCCAGGTCTCGGTTGGCAAGCTCGAACCCGGACCCCAGGTGGCTAAGCTCTCGCATCGCCTTGAGTCGCCGCTTGGCCTCGTTGCTGAGCTGGTGACCTGGGGGGTATAGAAGGTACGTGTAGGCCGCAACGTCTGACCGCCCGACCCTACCGCGCATCTGGTACAGCTGAGACAGTCCGAACATGTGGGAGTCCTGGCAAGCGAAGGGGGGTGCGCAGATGGAAAACACGTAATGTAAGTGCGGGGGGGAGGGCAGGGCAGAGGAGAGTGTCCGCTTGAGTTTATTTCCATCTGAAGCGGCGGGAACGGGGGGGGGGGCAGGACGAAGGATAGGTGTGGACGGACAGCCTTTGTTGTTCCGCCGAGTTGATGTTCAACTGCAGCGGCGGGAAGTTGTAGATGGCAGCACCCCCCCTCCCTAGATTTTGTGCAATGCGACGGTTCGATGCGATCACACGCCTCCCATGTTTTGCCGCATGGGCATATAGCTATCGGCCCCGTTTAGAATAGCAGACTACAAGAATCACGCCCGACCGATGGCAGGCAGCTCTGTGCCAATACACTTCCCGCTTTTCGAAAAACCCCTAAACAACTACTTCGAAATATTATCCAGGAGCAACGGCAGATCAGGTGCTGCATGAACAAACAAGCACAAGTTCGTTCGACAGTATGTACAATAACCCTAACCCTTGCCAATATACACAGGCCCCACAACCGGCACGCAGAGTACAGCAGTCGACGTTTTTTTTCCCCACTATAACGGTACCCTCACTATAGCGGAATGCCCTCTATTGCGGCACCAAAACCTCTTGTCACTACCTACCGCTATTGAGGATCGCCGACTGTGAAACTGAACAACCCTTTTCACCGACGAAGAAAACAAAAACCCTTACCAACAGACTCTCGAAAGGTTGTCGCCTTGCCGACGGACATAAAAGTAAATTACCCTTAACAAACATTTCTCGAATGCCTAAGGCCGTTTGTCCCCTTACCTGTATCACGATGGAAGTAAAGAACCAACAAACTCTCGAAAGGTTGTCGCCTTGCCAACGAACATAAATTACCCTTGACAATAGAGGCTCGAGTGCCTAAGGCCCTTTGTCCCCTTACCTGTACCACGATGGAATTAACGTTCGGCATGTCGATACCGTTCTCGATGATGGAGGTCGCCAGCAGGATGTCTCCTCTGCCCAGCGTGAACTGCAGCACCACATCCTCGAGGTTCTTGATCTGTCGCGTGCCGAGATCGTTGTTTTGTTGTTTGAGAGTTCGTGAGGGCTGGCATTGTTGTGGCCAGCTGGTAACACTGCACAGCAGATTAGCGTCTACAAAAACAAAAAAAAAAGAAAAAAAGAAGACGAAAATGAAGAACAGAAAAAAAGCTCCCCGGGCAATGGATCCCCAGAAAATTGACAACACGTTGCCTCCACACAAATACCACGTACCCCAAAACAAACTTGGCAATAATAAAAAATATTTTGAATGTGCGCGTGTTATTTTTGCTAAACTTAATGACTCTTGAAATAAACTTAAAAACGTTTGGTTAAGGGGAAGACATATCAAGCTACACAGCTGTGATACAAACATAACGTTATGCTATGCTTTGCTTTTACCTTAGAGTGCCCCACCGCTACCCTGGCGTTGGGAACACACCGGCTGATCTGAAGCCAAGCGTCCTCTATTTGGTTGATCCTTGGAACCACGTAGAACACCTGTTGGGTTCCAACCAAGAGAGGGTTGTTGTTGTTGTTGTTGTTGTTGTTGGCATTGTCCGTTGTTGATGCGGTCTTGACACACAAACGGAAACTCTGTCTGCACCGCACCCAGCACCCCTTCCCTTCCGGCACAGAGTGGGCGAGCGAGCTACTATTTACACGACAAACAAGAGGTGCTCAAGCCAAGAGCGGAGTCTACAACGCACAACCTGACCCTGGCCACGACACGGCGGCGATGAGCGCGTCGTCCTCAAACCACGGCATGCCACGTCTCTACCCAGTACCTTCATCTGTCCGTACTAGTCTTAATTAACGAACACTTGACGCGGTTGATCCCCGTGGTCACAGGCCAACATACCCAAAAAAGGTATATTTACTTAAAAAAGAAAAATGGACTCGAAGGGTCCGCAAGTCAGTAGAAAATCAACGACAGGTGGCCTAGAACCCCCCGCTCGCCTCTACAGTACATGCTATGTACGCGAGGAAAAACATAGCATTAGAAGCACAACAACAAGAACAAGAACAAATACGACAACACCCACGCAACCGTAAAGCACAAGACGTTGGACAGGACACTTCCAAGAACGGCGACATTGGATGAACCCAACAGCGACAACAACAAGAGAAACAAACACACGCACCTGACCCCCTCGACTCATCTCCCGAGTAAGCGCTCGCTGCACGATCTCGTCGGTCCCCTTCATGATGTACGTCGTCACATTCTGACGGTTGGCGGGGGGACTGAAGATGGTACTAAGGTCCCGGATGCCGGTGAGGGACATGTGGAGGGTCCGCGGAATCGGGGTCGCCGTCAGCGTCAGAACGTCCACGCCCGTGGTCAACACCTGATTTTTTTTTGGGGGGGGTTGGGATTTTCAGGGAGGGGTAAACCCAAAAGGGGGGGGGGTGTACTCATAGTCGTGCATGCCGTAGTCGTTAGACCATTGACCTCGCATCCCTACAAAGCCGGGACGGAGCACGCCGGGTTCTCACCGGACCAGGCTCTCACATCACCAAGCGCGAAGCGCCGTGAGGTATTCGGCGAGTCGCATGAAGGGTGAGCTGCATCCTGCTAAGGGTGTTCGGCATCTTGTGCTTACTTCCTTGCCTACGGATGACAGCTGCGTATGACTTAATTTATTTTCTGGTGCTTTCACTTCCAGAGACAGTTATAAGCACTATGTAACTGCCTCGAGGATGCTTGACCATTGTAACACAACGTGGTGCGATCATCCCCCTTGCGCGGAGCGAGGGTTCTCCACCCCGCACAACATGACCTACTCGACCACCATTATGGTTACCGCCAAAAAAAAAACAGAGGTAAAAAAAACGGTAACCTGGTTGCGGAGTTCACGAAGTGAATTGGCTTGTTTTACAACGTCGTTGCCAAGCGACGAAAACCCAATCCCGATGGCAAACACCGAGGGGGGGGGGGGGGGGGTAAGCGTTTTTCTTTCTGAATCGACGTCACCCAACGGCAAACACACACACACGTGTTGCCGCCTATAGGAAATTGACAAATATTACGGACAAAAAATCACGCCGCTGGTTTCAGCGGGGTCAATTTTGTTTCATCCCCTCCCCAGATTTGACCAAAGTACACGGGCACTTCAAGCAGGTCATGCCCTCAACCGGAAGCTGTTTTTACCCTTTGATTTTGCTTTGGACGCGAGAAATGCCTCACGATCACATCTGAGTTGAACCAGCTTTCTGCTGCTGTGCGCAAACTTCAGCTCTTGGGAGCCAACTTTCACCGAGGTTGGCTGAAACACTACGGTCCCCCGATTCGGCCGATGCTTGGCCTATCGTAGAGATAAAAGGCCATAGAACGAATCCATGACGTGCACGATTAGGGATCTCCACTACAGCGTCCGCGGTTGGCCTGCGAAATTCGGCCCAAACTCAAGTGTAAACTCCAGTAGTCAGCAGAGTGGCCTCCAGAACGATAATGCGTCTACCTCCGAAAACATGATAGAAATCCACGCAATGGAAGCAAGCAACGGACTTAAAACGCGTTTGCTGAATACCTAACCTGAACCAAATCAGACAAAAACTGCTATGTGTGCGTCTTTACATGTGCAACGCATAGATTATGTGCACGATTGGGGATCAGCAACACGGCGAGAGTTGTAGCAGAACAACTAAAAGTCCCTCGCGGAAAGACTGCCTCGGGATGTGATTCCAGGATTAGTAATGTCCGTATAAAGAAGAAGTTTTGGCAATTTTGCAATTTTTCCATAGGCGGCAACACGTGTGCACATGCACACACGCGCACAAACTTAACGCACCACTACCCGCTGATATCCACGACCCACTAAACTTAAGCTTTTCCTTCTGGTTCACACAACCATCACTTTCTCCTCTGGTCACAACACTCTCACTAACCTTGAGCTTTTCCTTCTGGTTCACGCCGAACTTCTGCTCCTCGTCGATGACCAGCAGGCCCAGGTTCGGGAACTCCACCTTCCGGCTGAGAAGCGAGTGCGTCCCGACAACCTAAGCCGTGAGGATCAACAGCAGCAGAAGAAGGATAACAACGTAAAAAAAATAAATAGTAGAGAGATGGGGGCATACGACACCCATGGGAGAACGATAAATAAATGCTGTTGTGTGTCTATTGTTGCTATGAGCAGCACCGCTGTGAAACAAAAAGCTAACTGCTGATGACGAAAATGAGCTACACACGGGGCCGTGCAAGCCCAGCACGCCATAAAATGCGCACTTCGGCAACTCCGGTGCATGCCCCTGCTACCGCGGAACAGAGGGTGTCCGAGAACACCAAAATTTCAGCAATGAATGTTGCCTGGCCGGTGCCCCAAACCATCGCAAAAAAACACAAGTGGTATACTCTAGAAGGAAAACACAAAAGCCAACGTCCTTCTTTTCTTGTAGAATAAAAACAGATCTTTCTTATCTCCGTCAATCCACAGGTGGAAAAGAGCCCAGGAAAAACATTTCGCGAAAATTTCCTATTTAACTCACCACGCGAACGGTTTCATTTCGGATGGCCTCCTTGATGCCCCTGCTGCCCATCGAGTTGCCCCCTCTCAAGAGTGCCACGTTAACATCCGCGGGCATTCTCTTAAGGAGAGTCCTACAGCACGCGCACAAAGCAGAGAGTGGACAGGGGGGTGTACTCTTGTAAGCGCATGCGATAGCCGTTACACCATAGACCTTGCATGCCAGAACGAAGCGGTACGCTGAGTTTTCAGGGGGGTGTACTCATGTAAACGCATGCGATAGTCGTTGGATCATAGACCTCGCATGCCGGGACGAAGCGATATGTCGGGTTTTTACCGACCCACTCTATCTACGGTTCACAAGGATGATCCACAAGAGCGCGGGCAGGGGGAAATCAAGGTGGCAAGTGGTTCAATTCGAAGGCCGAAATGAATCAAGTCGACCCCCTTACTACAAGCATGTTTACTTCCTTTGCAGAGTGGATTCCAAGCATTCCTAAAATTAAATTTTCCAAGCTGTGTCCCGTCAGATGCTGACAGCTACGTGGGAGAAAAGCAACACTCCAAAAAGTCCACCAACTACACAAAAACACAAAGGTATCGTGTCTCCAAACTAACAAGATCGACTCGAAGCAGGTGAGCAACTGCAAATCCCCCCCCGGCGTTGCAACAGTGGCATCGGAAGAAATGCATGGTTTCAACGACATCTCGAAAATCGGACGCCGTTCCGTCGACCCTGTACTGTACGTAGTCGGGAGTGTTTCACATTCCTACTGAGGGGTCCGCGTTAACGTAGAGCAGAACGTCTTCGTTTCATTTTCAATGGACAGCAAGAGGAGAGGCCGCCACAACCCCACGGACAACAACACGACGACGACGACAACAACGACAACAACATCGACGACCACAACAACGACAGCAGCGGCGGGAACAGGTTCAGAAGCCAGCAGCAAAAACAACAACACAGACAAGACCAAGAGCGGTGGAGAGGAACGTCGGTCAGTCTTCACCCACCTGTAGTGTTGCGCGGCCAAGATCGTCGTTGGCGCCAAAAGCGCCACCTGTTTGTTGTGCCGCACCATCCTGGTTTGTCGTCGCCGTTCCCGAAGCGAAGGGAGGTGCAAGAAAGGGGATTACGCCGAGAAACGTTTTGGCTAATGTTCCTTAAGCGGGGCGAAGTAATAGCGATGTACACGAGAGGAGCGCTAGTCAAGAAATATCATCCTGGTTGTTCGTTGTTGTTTCCGAAGCGGAGCGAAGCACACGGGAGCTACAGACCACGAAGAAGACACTCTTGACTGACAATGAGCTATTATTTCGAGTCGCGTTGAGAGCCTCCGCGAACACGAGTGCTTACACTCTACAATCAGATGATAAACAAAATGGCAGGCGCACAGCTTTCCACGTAGCTTCGCGACGTCATTGTAGAAAAAGGAACAAGAGCTCTGTGCTCGTACAATCAACTTGAATCAACACGAAATTTTATCCCCAAGGAAACGAGAATCAATTGGGCAAGCACCGTGGGCACACGGCAATCCGTAGACGTACAACGAATCAATGATAACATCCTAGCCCTGACTCGCACCCCGTAACCCCAGCCAAAATCAAGATAAATATCCCCGCGGAGGCTACTGCATCGCCTACGGCAGTACAGCAGTACCTGAACATGGCGCGGAGGGCCACCTCGGTCTTTCCGAAACCCACGTCTCCGCACAGCAGTCTGTCCATGGGGATCTTCCTCCAGATCATGTCGTTCTCGATCTCGGTCAGGCACCGGAGCTGCGGCGCACCCGCCCAACACGTAAAAACACGCACAACAAACCAGACGTCGTTTCATCGGTCAGCCGGTTAGCGCGGTCGGTGCTAACGAAGAAAACGGATGGTACGCCCACGCGTCACACCCGGCATTTAGAAGCATTTTTTCAGGCGCACCGAGACTGACGTATTCCTCTTGAGTAAATAGCGCGGTCGATGCCAACAACAAAAAAAAAACACACGTGCGTCAGGTATATACGCCGAAAGGCCTGTAAACGGGGCCAGAATAGATGGGACGAATGCACACACACACGCACGCCATGTTTGTTGTTCTTTCAAAAACAACGGATTCCTCTCTACAGGCAAGGTAACGAAGAGTCGAAGAGTCCGGGAGAAACAGCCTTTTATTTATTCTTACACATGATACCCCGCCATACACAAGACAGAAAGGCGCCCTTCGTTGGCCCGCCGGCTTGCGCGGTGGCGGCCGATGCTCATTCAAGAGACACACCAACGCACGCACGCACTGCATGCACGCAGGCAGGAGAGGCGTGGTTCGGGCCACACGTTGGTGCCGGTAAGCTACTGCTGCTGGTTCTAATATAAATATTTTCCGAAGAGTATGCGCACAATGGCAAGCAACAACACGACAGACAAACGAAAACTCTGGTATTTCAAATGCTCCGTACGTCGTCGCCATGTCCGCCCGTGGTCTACAGACGCAAGGTTTTCTTTTCCATGAGCCGCTACTCTCAAAATCAAGTGGCATCTTCGTTTTTGGCGGGGTCGTCGTACACACGCAGAGTCACGTTTGAGTTTCACCGACCATCGGCCTGATCCGTCCAGCGACGCCGGCAAGCAACCAAACCTCACGGGAGCAACACAAAGAGGTGACCAGGCACAAACCCACACACAGGCTGAACGCAGAGGCAACCAAACATGCACCTGCAGCAGTACCGAAACAGTAGTGGACTCTGGAAGGAATATAAAAGCCACGCTTCGGACCATTTCAGTTGAATACCCATAGGAAAGTGCGCGAGAACAACTTCCGATTGCAGAATAGAGCAACAGGGGACAGGACCTTAGTAGCCCCTCTTTGGGGGTCCGATGTGGCCCATCAACCGCTGCTGCCCTGGACGAGAAAATAGAAAATACACAAGCGAGTCCATCACCGAGGGTCTTCCAGATTGTTGCACAACGCGTAGCAATCCCTTACGCTTGTCGCCATCGGCAACGACGTCTGGCTGCTTTTCCCCACCGGTATTCAACCTAAATGTGTTTGATACCCCTGCACTCAAAGCTCATCACAACAGCAGACAGACGGACAGTCAGTCAGCCGGTCAGCCAGGTAGACAGTGCGTTTTTTCAGAAATCCGGGGCCGCTAATGCTCACCTGATCCTTTGTCGGCTGGTGGTCGAAGCCCTTGCAGAACTCGTCCATCTCCGGCCCGTCCGGCTTGCAGGGGTCTCGCTCTACCCTCGCGCGCTTGGCGTACAGGTCCATCACGTTCACGGCCTGCTTCGTGACTCTCTCTTGCACCTGTGTTTCGACATTCATTGTTACTTATGATTAACCCCAGCCCGGTCGTGTTGTCGTAGATCACGCGGACGCTTCTTAGGCTCTGTCTCTGTGTCCCTGACTCTGCCTGCCTGTCTGTCTATGTCTCTCTCTGTCGCTCTCGCTCTCTTTTTCTCTGTGTCTCTGTCGCTCTCGCTCTCTCTCTCTCTGTGTCTCTGTCTCTCTCTCGTATGTCTCTCTGTGTCTCTGTCTCGTTCTGTATGTCTGTCTGTCTGTCTGTCTCCCTTTCGATCGGCCTTTACTAATGGACCTTGTGAGCCTCTGTGAGCTCAACAGCATAGACGGCTACTCTCCAACCGAGCCATGCTTGATATTGCTGGCCGCGTTGCTGACCAAGTGCGAATTGTGGCAAAGGTCAAGACAAGACAAGGGGCGAGGGGAGGCCGTGCACAGCAGTGCCCGGGCCACGGGAGAGCCGCCGAGCACTACCCCAACCTTACAACCTTTTCCGATAGCCCCGAGGAACAGGGTGATACAGGTCGTCTGGAAATATCAGATTCAACAAAATGCTGCATCCAACACCGGACACCGCGCAACCCTCGTTGCAAGGTATTCAGGCTTCATCGCAGATGTCCGCTCTACCAAGAGCAGCATACATGGGGTTCTCTAGCAGCGAATCGTACAAGTACCACATATCCAACCAAACCACACAACAACAGCAGCAGCAATGAATACCTTACGGCCAGGAGGTCGTTGACGGTGGCGGAAAATAAAAAGGCCAGTTTCACAAACCGCAGTAACGGTCGTGAGCTATTTATAGCCGAAGGACAAGACAAGATAAGATGGCCAAAGAGAAAAAACCAACAGAAAATAGCGAACCAACCCTCCATCTTGCGACACAACAACCCCTCCCAAAAGAACAAAACGACCAAAAAGCCCTTCGTTGTTGGGGATGAACAAAAAAAAGACACCACGAACCTTGAGCTTGTGTCGCAGCCAGCTGTTCTGGTCAGACACCACGGACAACGGCACCCGAGCCGCGTCTGCCGCTCTGTACCGCGTCAGCAGGTACGACTGGTCCTTTGCTATTGGAAGGTTCATGTCCTGAAACGCGGGGGAATACGCACACGTTGTTTTACCCGAACGGGCATCGGGCGGGCGGGGGCGGGTCCTGGTTGGAACAACAACCACGGCAGTCAGCCTTAAGGCGATGCTTTCCGCATAAGAGGAAAACGTAATGGGTAACGGCGGTGTACAAATCGATGTGCTGTCTTAGGGTCATATAATGTAGGTCTCAGGAAGGGAATACTTCGGTCGCAGCTGCGCGCAAAAGATTGTTCCGAGTACTGCCACGTCTGCTTGGGCCTCTGGAAGGGCGAGCACGGCAGGCACGGAGCCCTCACGCAGAACATCGAAACCTGTAAATGAACACAACGGCTTGCCCCAATTGCACTGTACAGCGTTCATCACCAGACAAGAAACCAAGCGAGCAAAAGCTATGCGCGCTTTCGTCGTTCCAAAACAACTGTTAGCCCCAATTGCACTCCACAGCGTTCAGTACCCGAGACTCGAAAGATACAGAGAGCAAAAAGCCATGTGCGCTTTCGGGGTTCCAAACAACATAAACAGAAGGAAATACCAGGTTCAGGGGACCCTCGAGCGGAAAACGCACGTCCTATCGCGCGCCGTGCTGGTTCTCCTCAAGGCGAAGAAATTCGGAAATGTGTCGAAACAAACGTCAGCAGCTACAACGCACCTGGCGGCGAAACATGATCCATAGGCGAACCAAGCACAAAACCCTTGCGAGCAAAGTAAAAGGAAAGGGGTTCAAGTGTCATAGTATGAAAACCACGGGGCCTCCGCGCGAAGGCATACACACGCAAGGCAGGCGCACCGAGAACTCCAGCAAAATCTCCTCCGGGTTGGCATCAGGCGTAAACTCGGGGGCCAGGTAGCGGCAGAACCCGAGGTCCTCGTGCACCATATAGTCGTGGTGGTACACTATCCTCTCCTTGCCGAAAGCTCCCACCTTCAACCCTTGTTTCTGCACGCAGGAGACAAGCGCGAAGGAAATGGTAAAGAGAATATCAGGGGAGACAAATGTAGGTTGAATTGGAACCAGGGAGAGCGTTAAGACACAGGCGGACATCATCTTCCCCTTCCTTTGGCACAGCAGTGGTGCGAAGCAGAATAGCAAGAACAGTTGGCGTGGGCGGCGACAGCGTCAAGGATGGTGGCAGTTATGGGTGGTTACCAGATAACGGGTGCAGCGACAAACACACGGCGGCGGTGTCGCGGTGTGGGGTATGGGAAGTAGTGAGGTGGAGGGGTCGAATCGCGTCCGTATCGGGGGTGGATACCACGCTAAAAACTACACGATGTAGCCGGCCGCGCGACTGCAAGGAGCGCACAACGCAGAAAGAGAGGGGAGGGTGGCCCTGCCGTGCTTTGGAGGCATGGAAGGGGAGTTGTCCGGGTGGATGTTGCATGTCCGGTGGGTCTGATATCGCCGTCACTGCTGTGGAAAAATTCTTGATGGATCCTTCGCTAGACAGGTCCGGACAAGGCGAACGTATGACGCCCAAGCGCTAAAGTCACAGACACCGCGTGCAACAAGATTACAAGCCTGTCCTGTTAACCGGCATTACCTTCCCGTCCCCCCCCCTGGCCCAAGTAGGACCGGCACACCGCCATCCCTTTCGACTTGTCTGGTACAAACCAAATGGTCCCCCGCTTATGCTACCCACGAGTGTCCATCGCACACCTGACGCGCTAGAACCCGTAGCAAACGTGCCAGATGCTGGTGACATGTTAACGCCCCAGTTAGCACCAACCTGGATGTTGGCAGACAGAGCATCCTGGCGGGCCTCTTCCTTATCGAGCTCCTCCTTAGTCTTCTTCTTACTCTTCTTGGCCCTGGGCTCCTCTCCCTCCTCGTCCTCCTCATCCTCCTCATCTTCTTCATCATCATCATCTTCCTCACCCTCGTCCTCGTCCTCGTCTTCCTCCTCCTCCTCCTCCTCCTCCTCCTCCTCCTCCTCCTCCTCCTCCTCCTGCTCTCTCTCCTTCTCTAACCGAGCCTTCTCCGCCTGCTCACGCTGCTGCTGCTGCTGCTGCTGCTGCTGCTGCTGCAACTGCTGCTGCTCCAGCGGGACGAATCCCTCCCTCGACACGAGCACCGTCGGCCCGTCCCCCCGCGCCACGCTAGCCCGCAACTCCTTTCGCTGCTCCCCAGCTAAAGCGTTGAGGGCGTTCCGGTCCGCTTCCTCCCTCTCCATCGCCTCGATCGCCGCCTGGCGCCCTGCCGAGGCTGCCTGTGCTATCTCGTACGACGCCACCTTCGTCGACTCCGGCACCGGCGTACGGCTTCGCTTCGCTGCCGCTGCCAGCGTTTTTCTGCCCAGCCCCCTCCTGCGTCTCGGCTTTTCCGGGGCCACCTCGACACCACCGCCGCCGCCGCCGCTGCTGCTGCTGCTGCCGCTGTCAGCAGCGGCAGCACTGATCGCTGTTGTCGACCACCGCCCAGCAGCGCCGCCACCGACTATCTTGCTCGTTGAACTCGGGGGCGGTCGGCGCGCCCCGAAGAGGGAGCCCCTCGCAGCAGAACCAGCAGCACCAGCAGGAGCGGATACACCACCGGCCCTAGCTCTCCCCTGCAGCCTCGAGCCACTGCTGGACCTCCCTGCTGCTGCCGTGGTCGTCCCCCATAATCGACGGTCATGTTGATGCACGGAAGTTGCAGCAGCTGTTGTTGTTGTGACGATGCTCGGTGCTCGAGGCACATGGCCGACGAAGCCTGTGCCTGTTTGCGCCAGGCACCCGAAGCACGCCAACAGGGGCAGTGCCTGCTTTAATCGTCTCTCGTCTCTGGTTCGCTGTCGTCTGCTGGCGGCCATGGCGGCGAGCGGGGAAGCCGGGCTTGTAGCCACTGACGACGCTGGCTGGCCGTGCGTCGCATGTCGCCGCCAAAGGTGTTCCGGGTGTTCCAGGTTTTTCGGCTGGCGTGCACAGGTCGGGGTAACTTGCTCAGCCAATCAGCGTGCAGCTTGATCGGATCCTTTTCATCCCACGGGACCTCCGGCCTCGCATGTCTCTCGGCTCTCTCCCTGCTGCTTGGAGCTCTCAATTCTGCTCTCTCTTGTCTTCTGCGCTGTGAAATACCCAGCAACACCTCCAGCACCAGCAACTCTTATCACACCAAATAACCGCAGCAAAGATGAAGCTGTTTGCGTTCCTCCTGGTGGTGCTTATCGGAGCCGCATCCGCGTTCGTCAGCCCCTCCGCCTTCAAGGGCAGCGCCTTGGCCGCGCCGCGCGCCACCCGCGGTGAGTGCGTGTACGCATCGAAAAAGAGGGCCGGGATCGATAGGTGGCACGGAAGGATCGGATGGAAGCCTCAGCTGCGAAGGTTGCTCACCTCACGGCTCCGTTGCTGTCACGCAGGAGCGCCTAAATTTGGCCTTCTGTTTTGTATGTGTTCACCCCTCCGTTTTTCCTTCTGCTGAAAATTGAAGACCGGGGTGGGTCAAGTGCGTTTGTATTTTTCGCGAGTTGACATGTTGTCTGGGGTGTGTGCGCACACGTGAGACTTGCGCAATAAGTCAAATGCCCTCATGAACCAACGAAAAGGAACGACATATGGAGAAAGCTAGGCGAGGGGGAGGGGGGAGTGGCATGCCAGGAGGGAGAGCTTTGGCGTGCCTACTGCTGTGGATAAATCGACGAGCAAATTGCTGCGGTCTGGTCATTGAGGATGACGGGTGGTGTTTGTCCTCTTGATCAAACAGCCCCCTCACCAAACACACACACAGCGTCCAGTTTTCTTCTGTTGCTGCTGTTTCTGTCTTTGATCCGAAGGATAGTTTAGCCTCCTCCATCCTGCCCCCTCACGGGGTCCCAGTTCATGGCAGATATAAGTGTTTTGTGCTTTCAACCGCACTAAGACTGACGTCTTTTCATTGGTCAGCCGGTTAGCGCGGTCGATGCTACAGTACTAATTAAAACACACACAGGTTTAGCGCGGTCGATGCTATTACTACAAGAAAGAGACGCACTTCGCCTTTGCTGTGCTTTAATTTGGACGATTTCGACTCTTGTCGTCTCTCGTATGTCGAGCTTTGTCCCTCACAGCAGCCCGAAAGTATGAATCAACCCCGAACCGCAACCTCTCCTTCGATCATGGGCGAACATAACCTCAACGGTTCTCCGTCGGGCAGCTCCGTTGCATACTTGCTGTGCTCTGTTGCCTCCAATATGAGTTTGAGAGGCTCCGTTCCGGAGTTACGCCATCAACCCTCCCTTTCGTATGCATAAATCGTGAACGCCTTTCGCTACCGCGAGATAGATATGATGATGATTCAGCAGTTCCTTCCCTAGAGTGCAACTAACTAACTCTGGCTGTGCTTTCTGTGACATGGGCACAGAGGATGCGGGAAAAGGCGAAAAGCTGCTTGCTCTTCTTGACGGGGATTCGAAGTAGCACACCCACACATGCAACAATGAAGCCATCGAGGTTCTCAAAACAACCACAGCAAACTTCAACGCGTGGACAAAAACCACAAACCCGTTTGTGAGAGGGTCTATACACGTGCAGTGCAGTTTTGCTTTGTCCTCGTGGTACATAGTACTCGCGAAGACGGTGGTTACTTGTAGACTAAAACCCCTTCCCATCTTCCGTGCGGTTCTCATGTGTCGAGGGAGCCCGCGGACTGGAAAGCATGTGCAACCGACCTGCTACAACACGAGACTGGCGTATTTCCATTGGCGAGCCGATTCAAAAAGCGGTAGTGCTGAGTCAAGAACACGCTCTCATTTCCTCACAAGTGCAACTTTCACATGCAAGCACAAGAGAGATTTTGCCGACTGGGTACTTGAAACCACTGCACACCCGGTTCGGTGCCTCTCGCTACATCTACGAGAGCCTGTAAGCGTCTGTTCTGCCCCCCCGAGGCGTCTAATTTTCCGTATACATCCGAAGCATTTTGTTCGGGACGTTTCTACTTGACCCCCTTGCTATCTCTGTTGCGCATGCTCCCTTTCTTGCTGGGATTGTCAATACCTTTCTACGGGTCGGTTAGTCCGAGGTCAATGGTCCGAGACAAAACAAACCAGCAGGAATTTAGGCTTCTCCCGCTCTCCTACACGCATGTGTGTGCTCAGGCTAACTGCTCAGCGTGTATTCGTTGCAACCGAGCAGGTCACCACATCTGCGTTACCGTGGTCTGATCGATGGTGGTTGTACTTGAGAAATTGTCGTTAAACAACGGTTGTACGTTGCCGCGTTGTTTCGGGTTCTTTTGAAACGTTCCTGTATCTCAGGGTGCTCTTTTGTTGGCTCCATTTGGCCCTATTCGAGAAAACTTGCGGACGCCTTTCTTTCGACCGCGCCCATCGTTGTAGTTGGCAGAACACAGTTGTCTCTTTTGCGATCTCCGAACTCTTCGGCTTGCATACGGCACAAACGTAAACCGGTGTGTAACGCCTACCTATTTTCCCCTTATGCCGTCCCTGAACATGGACTTGGGGGCGAAATGTCGACCCGTACCAGACGCGGGAGCGGTTGTGTTCAAGATTTTTGTGTGCCTTCCCAAGCATCATTTCTTCGTGTCACATTCATCGCTGAAAAAAAAACAAGCGATTTTGTCACTATTTGCCGCGAACAACGAAGGAAGGCAAACGTTTTTTGTACGGCCTGCCTCGAGTAGGTGATGAAACAGCTGGCCGACACGCCCGACCGAAACGTTCGTGCCGCTGGTTTTGCCGGGGAAGAAGCATCTTGCATGAATCTCGTTGAAATAAGTGCGAGGGATTAGCCCAATCGCCCTGCCCAAACGCTCGCAGGTATTGTCATCTGTGGCCACAGGCTTTCTTTGTGTGATTGGCGGCGATGAACTAACGCGTGTAACCATGAAGCTACCCCAAGCTTCCGTATACATGCATATGGTGCCCCATGTCACCCCCGTCATGACAGATTTGGTGGTTAAATGTTGTACATCCGTGAAGCTACTCAAGCTTCCGTATACATGCATATGGTGCCCCATGTCACCCCCGTCATGACAGATTTGGTGGTTAAATGTTGTACATCCGTGAAGCGATTGGCTCCGAGCCCTTTTCTTTTTTCCCGCTTGGGAGGACGATCTTATGACCGCCAACAGCAGGAGCACCAATGAATCATTTGTTCGTATGTACGAGAATCGGGGGCCAATGATGGTCATGTTGGAGAGTGACGTTCAGCGTCACATGTGGCGGCAGTTTCAATGACAGACAGCTGTAATTGCGTGCGAAGCCTGGCATGACCCAGCACACGTCCTGCGGCAGCTTCCAACGCCACCTTCGATTTGTTCACCGGGAAGCTTCGATCTCCTTGAACCTCCCGATCGAGGGCATGTTTTATCCCCGATACTCACCGTGCCCCCCCCCCGTATTCGATGCATTACAGCAACCTCCAAGGTGTCCGCCACGCCGGTGATGCTGGACACCTACTGGGAGGGCAAGGCGCCGCCGTCTGAGGTGCTCGGCCCTGCGCTGGCCAAGGCCCCGTCCGCGGGTCTCGGGGTCGTCTCCCTCGCTGCGTTCGCCGCGGGAACGTACTGCATCCACGAGACCAACATCTTGCACACGGTGTCGCCAGACAACATCCAGCCCCTCTACGTGGCAGGGGCGCTCCTGGTGCCGATCTCGTGGGGCCTGCACGTTGCTTCGTGGATCCAGAAGCAAAACGGAAAGTAGATTTGTTAATTTACCGTTGTTTTCTTTATCATAGGCGGCACTTGTTCATTTTTTCACTGCTCGGCGCACGAGTTCTTTGCTTTCGGGAACTGCCCGGCCTGCCTAGGCTGATTTAGTCTTTCGTTAACTCCGTAAGCGCTGTGTGCGAAAAGCAGTTCGCCAAGCGGCGCATTTACTGCTGTTGTTTCTCGTGCCGTGTCTTCTTTGAAGCGCACCTAAAGCAGGAGGCAATGGCGTGGAGGGGGCGGGGGGCGTCTGACGTTGTTTCTTGATCTCGTAGTTCTCGGCGTCAAGAGCGCGTTTGAATACACCTGTTGCCTCGAGGGCTGTATTCTGCGTGTGGGCACGCTTTTGAGGGATAGACCCGCCTTCAGAAGAGTCTGTGATGGAGGGAGGTTTAGATGGGATCTCGGGGTTTTTAGTTTAAAGCTAGAGAGGTCGGCAACATTGATTCATATGTCGGCAATCGAGGCGGCTTTTTTTGCCCTCCCAGAAAATATCAGAAGGCGACGACCAGGCTGCAGACGCAAACTCACGAACGGCGGGCTACAACTTGATAGTGTCTGCTACGGGTGATGCCTTGAGGGCATGTGTGTCCCCCTCTGCCAGGCGTGCTGTGTGTGGTTAATATGGACAGGCGTCTCTTTCTTAACGAGTCCTTCCTGTCAGAGCTCTCTCTGCCCAAGTTCAACCAAGCAATCTCGCAGAAAAGGCGATCCCGCTTGCTGCCTTGGTCGGCGGTTGGTTGTGCGTACTGCTGAGCATGTACCATGAACAAGCAATAACCAGAGGTCATGGCGGAGGCATAAATCGATCGCCCCGTCCACAGGATTCCCGTTTCAGAACCCTTGACACGGCAGTCAATAGTTGTGTTGCACCAACAACACGGACACGAACCGTGAGAATTTTCTCTGGTTGCGTTTGATGAACATGGTAGATCCCGACCCGGTCCGAACTATTCCGTCTCCGCGTGCAGCCGATTTCCATTTCTTCTCCGATGCAGGTGTAAAATGACTCCCTCCGCGCTCTCGATTCGTGGGCGGATGTCAGACCCATTTGGAAAGAACTGCTTGCAGGTTTAGTTTTCAGGAGAAGTACCACGTTAAACTCAAACTACAGGCACGAGTCCACGCTTGCTGTGTGAACGCACCACAAGATTGCCCCTACAGTCGTTCACCCAATCGAACAAAAACACAGCTGTGGCAACAGATGTTGCGTATTGTTCGTGCGGAGGGTTGGAAATTTTCCATGTCGCCCGCGGCAGCTGAAATAGCAACTTGCCACCGACCACGCTGGACACGGGGTATCAACGTTTCCTTCCCAACACAAACACCACGTGCAACCTTGTGCGTGCGTTCACAGGCGTTCCAGTGTCTTCCACGTGTGTTACCCCCAAACGGAAGGACACAGCTGAAACGACTTGTGGGTACTACCTGCGAGTGGTCAAACTACAGCTGATTTTTTCAGGTCCGGGTGATACTCTTGAGGCAGCTTGTTTTACTTCAAAGTATCTACGAAAGTCGCTATCTGCAGTGACGTCGGTATCCCTCAGAAGGACGAGGCCTGGAGGCCTAGTCCCGCCAAAGCGTCATCCGTTTGAGCGCGTGACACCTGAAGTCAACCCAGGGACGGGAGGGCACACACGGGGGCGGGTGTGCATGGCGGGACAATCACTTGTCAGTTTTGGTCGAACGTGTTGCCGTAGAACCTTCAGAGGAAGGCAAGCTCTCGGCGTGGGGCGGGAGGCTGGAGGGGGCATACATAGACATGCCTACCGATGAAAAAAACGATGTTCTCTTCGACACTAAGAATTGCACACGCAACTTTCTTCTTTTCTGCAAAAAAAAAAACAACTTCTCTATAAAAAAATGCTATGGTATTATTTTGACCAAGGATAGGGGGGGTACCGCCAAGAATCGGCGGATTGAACGGCTAACAACGTCACGAGGAGAGTACGCTCATTTCTAAGACGCCGACACCGCACTCGCTCGAGTGTATCCACAAGACAGAAAAAAAGCAGACACACGTACGTGTATCTAGAACGGGGGGTGAAGTTCTAGTCCAAAGAGGAAGAAACCTACGGCGGTGTATAATTTCAATTGGATAGTTTCAAGTCACGTGAACAGCAGCTGCCACAGATGGAGAGACCGCGTACCAAGAGCGTAGGCCCAGGTGTCAAACTCATTCATTCCCTCATTCGGTCGCGGTCTCCCGAAGATGTATGACCCAAACAAGGTACGGCGAAAGGAGTCGCCATCAACGTGCCCTCCTCCCCCGCTGCCCCCCGCAAGTCCATAAAGAGCCACAGCACACGCGACCTAAACAGCAACGCAACACAATCAAGGGGCTAAGATTGACCGCACCGTCTCCCTGTAGAACCTACCGCTATTTGCACAACCTGGGAGTTGACAACTTCAGGCTCAAAAAGATCGAACACATAAGGTCTCGGCAACAAGAGCCACAGGAAATCGCCCGCGACAAGTGTTAGACTAGTACGGACAGTAGAAGGTACTGGGTAGAGAGAATAAACGGTTTCAAATGTGAAGACAACAACCAACAATTAAGAACAGGTGCTCAGTGATGCATATGAGCCCCATACAAAACTTAATGTAGTCGTACTTGGCGTTACACCTTTCTGAGAGGCACAAGAAACGAGTCCCGGGGTCAAAAGATAAGAGATTATGATGCGGTGGGGGAGCCATCCTGTACCTGTCACAAGCCGACGCGTTCTTGTAGTTGCTCTTGCCGCACTTGAGGCACTCCCAGTCGCTCGATTGTATCCCCGCCCCTCCCCCCCCCGCCCCCCCCCCCCC
>FN649758.1:1281332-1347350 GCA_000310025.1 Ectocarpus siliculosus | reverse complement strand
GGGGGGGGGGGGGGGGGGCTCGTCCGTCGGTGTCCCCGTGGTGTGAAAGACAACTCCGTGAAAATAACACACTGAGAGCTCAAGGAAAATCTGCCGTGATGCGTATCGTGAGTGTTGCTGTCGTGTTTAGAAACCGTCTGTCGCTGCCGGCTGCCGTCAATGTGTCCCTTTGTTGAACTTGGAGGCCAGGTCCGTGGCCTCAGCAGCGGTACGGGGCTCGGCTACGTGGGTGAAGTAGGGACCTGGACGACGATTTATTCTTTTGCTGTTGTAGGCCAACCGCTTTCATCGACGTTTTCCCTCCCGTGAAATCTGAACGCTGCTCGCCTATTTCCCCATGCCCCCGTCCACCTACTCCCTCGCTTGATTTTGAGCGCCGTGGCTTTGTATGTCGCCGGAACTTTTTGTTCGGTAGTGATTCCCTACTCTTGCTGCCAACGTGCGCGTGTCACTCCGTTGAAAGTACCGACGTCCTACCCCTACCCGCCCCCTCCGCTCAATAGCGCTCACGTCCGCTACGCCGATATATCCCGCCCGCTCCGCTCTCTCCTTGCACCAAACGACAAACCGCTGGACGAATCGCGTGGAACCGACGCACACGTCCCGGCAAAATAAACAAACGGACACACACCGCGGGGGGTCGTGCTCCACGACACCAACATCGGAAGGCCGGTCTGATGCGGTTCGACACGGCAGGCTTCGTGAAAGCCGTCGCGATATGTGGCGGTGGCAGCAAGACCGACGCCGGCGGCAACGCCGGCGGCGGCAGTTCCGCGCTTGTCGGCAGCGGTGGCGGGGGGGGGGGAGCATCGGCGGCGACCGGGTCGGCTCCTTCGGGGGTTTCGGAAGGGTCGGGGGCGTCCGCCGGGGGCCACGCGGCGGGGTCGAACACGGCGGACGATGAGGCCGCTCCAGTAGTGGTCGGGGCTGCCGCCGTGGATGACGGTAGCGTTGCCGAGGGTGCTGGTGGTGAGGGGGGTCTGTGTGGAGTTCCAGGTGAGAAAAAGGGATGTTCGGTGTGTGTGTGTGGGGGGGGCGTACTCATATCCTAGCGGTTCAATCATTGACCACCGGACCATTGGCGGATCATGGTTCTCACAAGACCGATCACCGATGACCACTCGTTCCTCGCTGCTTGGCGCTGAGGGGGGGTTCATCTCGGTTCGGATTGACAAAGTGGCCGCCAGAGTCACCCGAACACGTTTAATCTTTTTTGCTGTACTGTACCTGGGTATTGGCGGTGGCTTCATGAGCGGTGGCATTCAGCGCAATCGAACCGTAGATGTTTTTTTCTTCTGCGATCTTTTGTCGAAGGCCGGAGGCATTGTCCAACCACCATCTTTGTCTCTATGCATAGCAAAACACGTCGTGTCCCCGTCCTGTACGGTAGTAGTTCCCGCACTGGGATGTTTATGTTTGGCGGAATACCTACGGGGGTTACCGGGTCGCCAGAGAGAAAGACGACCCCGCTCTTGACTGCGCCCCCTCCCCCCGCCTCCCCGCATGCCCCCTTTCTGCCGTACGTCCGCCACGACAATAGGCACGGAGTTGTGCATGGAACTGGTGCGCACGCGCGCGTTTGCGGCGCTGCTGTCGGATGAGGTCTTCGCGGATGTCGACCTGGAGACCGTCCAGGTGAAATTGCCGTTTGACAGCAGCGTTGGCATCGCCGATGTGTTTATTTTTTGTCTTGTCGGTGCTCCGTGCTCCCTACCCTTGACGTTTCGTGTCCTGCATGTAGTTTCTTTTTTTGGCGGCAGCTGGGGCTGTCCGTTTCCCTTCGCCGCCTTTGTTGCCTGGGGAGTGACACGAAAAACGCGAGAAGTCACGTGTGGAACCCCTAAAGAATCGCAGTAGTATCCCACAGTCGTAACGGCTCGGTTGTATTGAGTGGCACATTTTCCCAAATCACGAGCACTGAAGTAACCCACCCTCCGAGTGCACCTTAGCTATTTGTGTCCGTTGGAGTTGTGTCTACAGAATACCGTGAGCTTGTTGTCGCGAATGACGTAATATCTGCTTCGCGACCCTGCTGTTTGGGCCAACTCTTTTTTCAGCACCCCCCGCGCCGCTCGCGGACTCTTGGCCCCCTGAACATTCTGTTGCGCGTTACTCGTTGGCGCTGCTTTCCGAACTCGACCCCGCAGGGAGAGCTTCGACTGCACTCGAGGCAGATCAGGAAATCGGCCCCGTCCTAGCCAGGAAGCAGCGTCAAGCAGCATGTTTCCGAAGGCGTTTGGCTTCGCCATGGTACATACTGCAGCAGTAGACACGACCTGTTGCTTGAAGCGCTGGTCTTTCGGAGTGACGGGAGGGTGATGCGTGGTCTCTCATCTGCTCCTCTGGCACTGAGAACCGGGGTCCTTCTGTAGGGCGGGTATGCGGCATGCCGATCCACCCCCCCTATTTGTGGCCAGCAGTCCCCTATTAGTTTCACAAAGTGTAAATTGACTTGATTCCTTGATCTGCGCCAAGAGCTTTTCACCAGTGCTGTTGATCGCGACCAATCGGCCCACGAGTGCTGTAGCCTGACGCGAAGCACGCGATGCAACAGCCAGTTGATGCAAAGTTCGTCAGTCAGTTTTGTCCCAGCAGGCACTAACGCAGCAGTCATGGCCCAGGGCTGCTAGCTAGCGTGTTTGGCGGAGGGTTCATCTCTTAAACCCTTCATTGTGGTTCTACTGGTCACACCCACAAGTGACAAGGGAATAGTCTCGGAGTTGCGGCCTGCTTTATTCGTCGTTCGTTGCAGTATCGCGGCCCCGGTTTTACCACCTGGAGAAGAGTATCGTAGGCGAAACGCTTCGGTCTGGCGGGACTGTTGAGAAGGCGTTCAGCGAGGCGCGCGCGGCGTTGCGACGATTGGCTAGTGAGAGCACCGTTGGTTTCTGGCCATCGTGTTTTGTGTTGTTGACTTGGGCGGTGTTTTCTGCCCCCCCCTCAAATCTCTTCTGCACGGTCTACAACATCTGGCGAGATGTTAAGGACGATCGATCGGGGGACTGAACTTCACACACACCGGTTTCGCCTCTCGGCACAAACACAACCAACCGTAACAAAGCACCGGCAGAGATGACGAAGAAGGTACACCACTACACCGCAAAACGACACGCGTTCTTTTTCACCGAGCAGAAGAACGCCTTCCTCATATTTCAAAGGAACCCCACGATCGTCCGGAAAACTGCATCGTCTTCCAGCTCCACCACCCTGCGCCAGCATCTTGCCCAGTCCTCTGCCCGCGCCCCCACCCCCCACCCCGTCGCCCACGGGCGGCGCTAGTCCTTGCAGGTGTCCCCCCTCCACCGTGTAGTGCAGAGCGCTGCGGCACTTGGCGTCGAGGAGACTCGTGTCGGCGGCGGCGAGCATCAGCAAACGCGTCGCACCGGCATGGGCGCGCCCGTTGGAGGGCGGCCATCGCGTCCTCTCCCCTGAGCTAGCGTTGAAGCTCCTCCAAACCACTGTCCTCCGGAATATTAAACACCGCCTCTCCTTGCCGCCGCATTCGGCAGCCGCCTGGATCATTGTGCGCCTGCCACAGCCCTCTCAGTCTGCTCCTCGGTCTACCCCGCGGCGTTCAGGAGACCCAAGGCAAGTTCCTTGCCGCCGTCGGCAAGTGCATGCTCCAGCGGGGCTCCGAGCCATTCGGCCCACTGTCCTGATGTCGCCTTGTCGGACACGAGCTTCACCAGTCTTGTCTATCAGAGCTGCGCGCAAGTCAAAAATGGGACGTGAGTCTGTGTTGTTGTCGTTGTTTTCTTCAACTCGTTCCAAAGTTCTACCACCAAATTTGTTGTTATGTGTGTGACTCCTCCCCCCCCCCCCTCCAGTTGTACGATTTGGGTTAGGTACACCTCTAAAATGGAGTATTTTCTACAAAATAACATCTCCGGCACGCCGTCAAATGCGTGCAGTCGATGCTGCAGTGGAAGTTATACTCGTATGATATTATCCAACGGGGTCAGTACTTGCGGCTTTTCCCCGTGGTATCTTTACTCCCAAGCGGTTATACCCGATCTACATTACCCTCCGTCACCATGTCTTCGCAACCAGTCATGCTGCCAGAAAACCAGGGGTTCGCCTGAGGCAGGATGCAAGTTTCTATTAGTATCCATGTTGATTGCTCGATCTACTTGTACCGCCGTGCAAGTGTACTACTGCTGTACCCAGCAAGATCCACACTGCTTGCTTACATGAGCTTGTTCTTGACGAAAAAAAATCGCCGTCAAATTCGGGCGGTCGCATCTGTGATCTTACCAAAAATATACCACCTGATCGTCGTCGCCGGGGCCCACCTCTCTATCCTCTACCTTTGTCTCTGTCACTGCTCCCCGTCGTGTAAGAGTTTTGAGTGCTGAAACAGCAGCAGAGATGAGCAAAAAACTCCATATTCCAGGATTAAAACATTAAAACTCCCGGGGGGTCCGCCGTTTGCGGCCGACCCACCCCTAAACCGCCCGCGCTAGCGGACGCAGTCGTGGTGGCCGCCAGCAGCGAGCAGCGCCTAGGAAAAGAGCCTGTCGCACTTACGACACGCGCCCTGGCGCCTCAAACGCACGCCGCAACACTGGCCAGTGAAACCAATAGCTGCTACGGCCATTGATACGCAGTCAAGCACAAGGTGAGGTCCTCAAGGGATACGGGTAGAACGGCACGTGGGATCTACTGCTGTCTCTCTGCGGTCTGTCTCACTTTTTGAATTTTTTTAAAAGGACACATGATCGAGTACGTGTCTCTTTGCTTGGCCAGCGCGGTTGTTGCCATGATCTTGATACCGCAAGCACTATTTAGTATGTCCGTATGTACAACATGACGTTATATCGTATTTGTTGCCTTGTGCCAAGAAGAAGCTCGACCAATACCGTATGCTACCGAGTACCGACAGATCATGAGATGGACCTCGGACATGGGCAAGGTGACAGGTGTCGGCTGCGCGCGCAGACCACGACGAGGGCGTGTGGCCTCAACACGCCAGGCCATTACATAGTTCCAACACCAGACACATGGAGGATCGAAACCTATTGGTCGAAGTAGGTCTATGTTACCAATAAGTTCTCCAAGTCGCGGGTGACACACAGACAGAACAACGTCGTGGTGGCAAGCAGTCGCTCGACAGGCTGCTGGAAATGTTTTCGTCTGCGGACCCCCCCTGGTTGCAACGTTCGGCTATGCGCGCTGATGAGCCGGCCGAGGTATCACAGGTAGTGTGAACGGATTCGAGACGACCATGTCTCCCGTCGAATGAGCGGTAGTTGCACATGGGGTGTCCGCAGCGCCAGAAAACCTGCTTGGGACAACCTGGTTGGTGAACCCCCTGCTGTCATGTGTAAGTTAGGCCACTTGTTTATTCACGTGCAATACAGCATGCAGTACTGCTGTAGGTGTCCCGATATAGTGCCGGTGTGTGCCTAGACCATTGACCGGCACTATACCGGCCACCGACACTATTCAGAATAGTGTCTGAGTACATAGTGCCAAGCCGGCACTATTCAACGTCTCAAATTGACGAGTGTTCCATCTCAGAGTGCAGCGCTGACGCTTGCGGGGCTGACAGAGCGCGAAACGAACGGTATATGTGGATCAATTGTGAGGTGGGCGACGTGGGCGGGCTTCATCACGTTTCGTGAGGCTCCTAGCCTGTCGAAAACATGCGTTGGTCAATCAAAACTATCTCGACCAGGTACCTTGTTTGTTGCATCGTTGTTTTCTTGGCAGCGGACCCACACGCAGGGTAATTTTTGTGTACATGACACGGGGAAGAACTTCCAGCAATTCATGCATGTTTTAGAGGGAGGGGCAGAGCCGGGTAGATACCCGTCTCCCACTAATCACACGTCGACATCTGTAAGACATCTTGTAAGATAGAGATAGATGTTGGACGATGGGCACGACGCTCGGGGAGAATCCCCAAAATATTCTTGGAAGTCAGACGCAGCACAGCAGCAGCACACGCAAGTAAACAACATAAGCGACAATCAGCACAGCAGCACACGAGACTGCTGTAGGCCAAGGGCAACCAAAGGCACACATAATAGGAGGGGTTGGGTGTGACTCTTAGAGCCCGTTCCCTGCTGTTGGCAGCACAAGCGAGGGACGACGCATGTCAATCTGCGGTCTGTCTTCATCATCTGTCTACCGACCTTTGGAGCTTTCCACACAGACGCACCTCCACAACAGAGACAATGCGACGTACACACTGCTGTAGGCCAAGGGCAACCAAAGGCCGACATCATGGCAGGCGTCGGAAGTGATGTTTAGAGCTCGACGCCTGCTGCTAGCAGCGTAAGCGAGGGAAATGCGCGTGTACACAAGTCAAATCTATCTGCGGTCTGTCTTCGTCTGCAGGCCGATCTTTGCTTCCACAACAGACGCACCCCCGAAACAGAGGCGAGTGAGACGTACCTAATGGTGTATAGGCCAACGGCGGCCAAACACACACATCGTAGGGGGCGTCGGGACCGATTTTTGGAGCCCGTTGCCCGCTGCTTGGAGCGTACGGGAGGAAAGCAGGTGCACACCCTTGCACAGCAGCAAAAAACTGCTGCTGCTGTTTAGCTAGCTGGTCTGATGAGAGCTTGTCCACCAAACAGCGCTCTGATTCATCCCCGGGCTGCTAGACAGTAGACATCTGACTATCTCGTGGTGTCGGGTGAGGTGTGAGCGTGTGCAGTGGCAGTGTTGACCTCTGTGTGATGGCTTAGTCCCCGTCCACATTAGTATTTCTACGCCTGTTTCTTTTCTCTGACCCCTCATTCCGCGCGTCGAGCGAAATGCTATTTAAATCATTCTTCAAGTAGAAGTACTCCGAAGTGGCAGTATTATTTTTCGCAACAATTTCTTCACCGTTTCTGCTTTTTGATGCACCACCTTGCGTTAATCTGTGGCGTACGTTTCTTGCTGTTGCTGATGTCCATGGCGGCGAATATGTGTGTCTAATGGAGTTCCTTTGTTGTTTCAATGACTACTACATTCTTTGCATTTCGGACTTCGCTTTCGATCCCTTCTCTTTGGTGACACTTTCTTTCACCTTGACCTTTCGGTTTCCACTTCATTTCGTTTCGTGGGGGTGATGCGTCGCTCCTTTTTAGCCGCTACATGTATTCTTTTCCTCGGATCTTCTGTTTGTTATATGTGTTCGTGGAGTGTCGTCTAGGTTTGCTGTGTACGACAAATGCACTACAGCAGTTGTGCGTTGTTGTGCACACACTAGTGGAGGCTGTTGTGCATGGAGTGGGGCTTGACCTCAATTTCAAATTGTCTTGTCGTGTAGCGATCGTTGTTCGTATACCCTCGTGTGTGTTGAAGATGCTTGTATCACTGGTATTCAGGACAGCAGACGAGATCAAGACTCCGAGACAAGGCGGCGGGAGAAGAGAGAGTGGGCACGCAGCAAGTACTCCCAGAGACCGGGCCCCGTGAATCAACAACAAACCCAACCCAGGGTGCTGTCAGTTCCTATCTGCGAACCCTAACACAGTCCCGTCGGAATATCCAAACCTACGAATGGACACACCGACACCTTGGTTCTTTACGCGAGTAACTAACCACTAGTGGGCATGTACACGCCGGATGTAGCCGAAAGAACGCGCGAAAATTCCCATCACGGAAAAACAATATATGAGGGGAAACCCGACCTCGAGACCAACCCCCCCACAAATATTCACCGTTCAACCAAACACTGTAACGGTTGCAAGGGCAAGATCAAGACATGCATAATACCAGTCGCGCCAGAGGCCACGCTCGAAATCTACTTCTAAAATGTGGACTCTGGCGGCATGCTACTATAGTCTTCCTGCAAGAACGTACGAAAATAATTACCTTGTTTCCAACGACGGACTATGCCAATTATTGGTAAGCAATAGCATGAGACTATCCTGAGGAGTTGGTCCAAACAACTACCATGCGGCTGCACTGCTGTCTGTACTCCAAACAAACATCAGACAAACATCGAAACGCCCCCCCCTCGCTGGCGTAACACAGCGCACCGGGACAAGGGTCAATTATGCAACATTTTGCGTAACGAAATACCTGCATGTATTTTGCGAGCAACTCAACTGCAAGGAAGTACGACAACGGCGGTGCCTCATGTTTTCTCATATATTCCTTAAGCGATTCCAGCACTATCCCATCTTCCTACACGTTTCGCAAACCTAGAGAACGGCACGAACGTAGCCGCAATCATTGATGGTCTCAACTGACGAGCGAGCAGTAAGTATTGGACAGTAGACAAGGAACATCTCAGAGAAACACGGAACACCCTCCCTGTTTTTTCACCCAAAATGCACTCAAGACAAACAACGAGGTGTACCAACTTCGCTACGAATACCGTCAAACACCAAACACCGTCAAGACAGAAGTGCCATTGTGAGCACTATGATGTATGTTGCTCCCCTCCAAGCGCTCCTTCCGGCGTGTAGCCTCGCCAGGAAGGGAGTTCCCGTTTTAGCGCCACGATGCATGTTGCCCCACCCCACGCCCCTTCCGACGCACCACGGGGCTGCTTTGTTTTTCTCCCCCTCACGCCCTATTCGATGCGCCAAGGGGCTAACATTTGCCTCCCCCCCACGCCCCTTCGGAAGCGCCATGGGGCTGCATTGATTGTGGCCCTCCCGCGCCCCTCCCGTCGCGGCTATGGGCACACGGCCGTCCCGCCGTGGCCATCCCGCCGTGTCCTCTGAATTCTCTCCCCCCACACCCCTTCCGTCTTGGCTATTGGCACACGGCCTTTCGGCCGTTTTCTGTGACTCGACCGTCCCACGCTGCTGCTATGGTGGCCATCTCCACCATCTCCTCCTGCTGGTGCTGTGTGTAGATGGAGCGCGCGCGGTGACCCGCGTGGCTTTAGTGTCTTTCCCCCTCCCCTTCTTGCAAGGCCTCTCGTGCCACATCCAGCTCCTCGTCATCGCTTGCCACCATGATCGCCAGGACTGCCTCCTCGTCCTTCGCCGACGGGTCCTTGCTCTTGTCGTGTCCAAATCCGTCGCAGTTAATGCACTGGGGCATGAATTCGGCTAGTAGTGCACGAGAACGACTGGCAAGCACCGGTATCACCGGCCCCTGCCGTTGCCGTCGTCACCGCCGCCGCCGCGGTTGCCGTCGCCACGGCGTCACCGCGCGGCCGCGGCCGCGGTTACGACCAGCTCTTCCGCCACCGCCATTGCTGTCGCTCGCGATGAATGCCTGCTCGACCGAATTGTGATGTTTGCGGTTGCAGATCCGATGGCTCTTCCCCTGCCTGATGCTGGAGTGCTGCGAGTCCACCACGTGGATGATCTTGCCCCGACCCAGAGTCGGGGCGGACTGCAGGGTCAGTTTGGTGTGGTTGAACTTGGCTGGTAGGTCCGTGAGGAAGAGCGACAGAACGTAAGGGGTCTCAACTCCGCCCCCCTTGTCGTTCAGGCGACTTGGGAGTTGCTCCATGGCGATGAGCGATTCAGTTGAGTGTTTGTCGGTCGGCATTGCGAAGTTTTGCAACTTGTTGAGCTGCTCCTGTGTGGCGACCTGCGACTCCGGGTTGTGCACGTTGTCTGGTTCACCCAGGGCCTGTTTGGACGTCACGCATCCGACGAAGATTGCCTTGTCTAATTCCCTCACAAGGGCTGAAGACAGGATTTGGAAGCGGTGGATTTCTGCCTCTGGGTACCCTTCCGTCAGCAACGCAGCTTCGGTTTCTCCATGTCCCCAACGGGCGCCTGGCGTTCTGTGTCCCCTACAAATTGACCATCCATGCCAATCGTCTTAAATAGCTGGTTGGAGAAACGCCCTCCTCCACGTATAGTACGCGTGGTCGCCTTCGAGACGCGGCGCGATTACCGACACGCGCGTTTTTTTGTATGGCTGGGAAAAACCGTCTCCTTGTCCACTGATGCCACCAAGACCACCACCGTACGTCGCTGTTGTCTCACCCGGTCCAAACACCGGACCTACTCCAGCAGGGATTCTTGACACCACCGGGTTGTTTCCCGGTCTGGAGCGTCTCCCCATTTCTTGCTGCTGTGTTGAGGGCGGCGCGATTCCCTCGTTTCGCGCCCCCCCCTCCTGGGTGCCGCGGGTGGACGAAGCGCCCGTAACGACGGCGCCCACCCCAGCGCCGCCGGACTCCCCCTCCTTCACCCTTTGCTAGGGCGGCTCGGAGCAGGTCGGCCAGCTCCTGTACTTGGCCCGGAAGGCTTGAAACTGTCCCCTCCAAGTCGTCGGCCATGTCCTGCACACTCGTGGTGACGTCGGCAAGCTGGCCTGCAGCATCGGCGCCACTCATCTCCAGCACGGGTTCCCTGGAGAGATACACTCTACAGAGTGTTCTTACCTTGTGTGTTGAAGATGCAAATAGGACAGCAGACGAGATCAAGACTCTGAGGCAAGGCGGCGGAAGAGAAAGTGAGCACGCAGCAAGCACCCCAACAGACCCGGGCCCCGTGAATCAACAATAAACCCAAACAAGGGTGCTGTCAGTTCCTATCTGCGATACCCTCTAGTACAGTCCCATCGGAGTATCCAAACCTACCAATGGACACACCCGTCCCTACATATAATGCAGACCGTCCAGGCTGCCTTTTTTCATCTGCTATGTGCATCAGTCACTTTCAAACAAATGGACGCCATGCAAGTACGCTTGCCAGGACGGTGCACACATGTGTGTACTTCCTCTACGTTCACTAAGAACCACTGCAACACTTCGGCGTGCTGTGCACTAGCGAATGCGCGTATACCTGTTGCACCTAAGACATTCTATTCTAAACACTACCATATGTTGCGGTGCATACAGACTTCGATTCTGCCGGACTTCGCTGCCGGCGGCCCCACAGCCACCACACGCACGGGCGGGTACACCACTGCCAATTACACCACGTCGACAGGGAAGCCGGTGACAACGGCACCTTACCTTATCTCGCTTCCATACGGCGCCGTCTTTTCCCCGTTCCCTCGTCACAACATTTCCCACCCCCGTCTTCGGTCCGCTTTACATTCGGTGATCGGGCATATATACCTTTCCACGAAAATTCCTTTCGATGTCACTCTTTTTTTTTGAGACCACTGATCATCTTCGGAACAGACGCGTGGACCTCACACCGTCTAAGCCGACTTCGTTTACCCTTCTTCCCGATGTCATCATCACCTCTGCTTCCTCTGCCTATCAAACCGCCGCACCCATATCATGCATGCTGTCCGCCCGCCCCATTGGGGGGCGGGGGGCCAATTGTTCCCCCTAGCCTCTGCTTTCTCTGCCTATCAAACCGTCGCACCTATATCATGCATGCTAGCCGCCCGCCCCATTGGGAGCCAATCGTTTCCCCTACTTAGATATACTGACAGCCAGCTAATTTAACAACCATTCGTTGCACCTGGCGGAGTCTCGGCATTGTGAACCAGGCACTGGTGACAACACGAGTGTGTCGACGTTCTTTTGCTTGACTGAATCTGTCCTGCTTGCTAGGCGGCTCATGCGTGTGCTTGTCTTAGGTACATGAAAACGTAATGCAGCGACATATAAGCAGGTTTCGTGCATAGTGATTGGCTCCATGCTGCTGCGTGCTCCATATTTGTGGCAGATCCTCGACGGCAACGAAGGCTCCGCGACGGCAATGACGGCAGCACGGCCAGCAAGAGGTGACTTGTTTCGAAGCGTTCGCGGAGCGATACCACTGTGGGGAAAACTGCTTGTGTTGGATCCATGGCAGCCAAAGAGGACCGCACAGCCTTGAAGGGTCTGGAGAAGAGGTTGTTCAAGCTGGTATCGGAGAAGGCGACGTCGGCGCAATGGTCGGAATGGCTTCGAGCCCCGCTGGAGCACGCTGTGGCCGAGGGCGACAAGGATCTCGCCTTGACCCTGCTGAAAGCCGGGGCGAACGGTGGGTCAGGCTGGGAGGGTTGTAACGACCGTACTCTGCTTCAGGCGGCGGCCGAGGGAGGTAACGAGGAGGTGGTGTCGACTTTGTTGGGGAAAGGAGGCCTGGAGGAAATAGACGTTGCCTCTGGCGATCAAGACAGGACTGCACTCCACCGGGCGCTTATTGGGGGCCACACTGGCGCGGCAAGGGCGCTGATGGTCGCCGGCTCAGACACAAGTTTGCTCGATACCGAGAAGCGCAGCGCCCTACACTACGCAATTCGAGGGGGGCACCTGCAGCTCGCCGGAGATGCAATTATTGGGGGAGCCAACCTCAAAGCGAAGGATGTCATCGGTGACACCCCCCTCCACTTTGCTGCCGCTCATGACGACGACAAGTTCGTGTCCACGATCTTGCGCACGGGGGCTCGTGTCGACCGGCCCAACCGCGAAGGAAAGTATCCGCTCCACGTGGCGGTGGAGTGTGATCGACTCACCGTTGCAGAGGCTCTTTTGACGGCGGGTGCTGACCCAAACGTCCGATTCGGCAAATCCAAAATATACTCACCGCTGTTCTTGGCAGTAGGGCGCAGTCTGGCGACGATGAGGGTTCTGCTTCAGCATGGCGCAAACGTCAATTCGCCCGATGATCTTGGCTTCACAGCACTGCACTGGGCTGCCGACTTCGACGCATCGGCGGAGATCGATGTTCTTGTTGAGGCCGGGGCGGA
This sequence comes from Ectocarpus siliculosus, assembly GCA_000310025.1. NCBI lineage: Eukaryota > Phaeophyceae > Ectocarpales > Ectocarpaceae > Ectocarpus > Ectocarpus siliculosus. The sequence goes on along the minus strand of FN649758.1, from coordinate 1,334,795 downwards.
TCTTGAAGCGAGCAGTTCGAGCGTTCACTTGAAGGACAAGATCGGTGGCATTAACTCTTTCGTCGGAATCACGCTTCTTCATGTCGCCGCCTACTTCCACAATTGTGTTGCTATGGCCGCACTGCTACGTAACGGAGCTAACGTCGACGCAGAATCTGACAACGGCCTGACTCCCCTACACATGGTGGGCAAGACCTCCTTTTCCTTCGGATCGGTGGAAGCAGCCGACCTTTTGCTGAGATGGGACGCGGACGAAACGACCACCGACCACGATGGCCGCACTCCCAAAGCCCTAGTTTCTGGGCGTTCGTCCTTGAGCCGGCGGGTGCGGCAAAAGCTGGCCAACGCTCCAGCAGACAGGTCATGGCGTTCCCGAGGCATGTTGGTCATGTGTCGGGCTTTCCCTCAGAAGATGGCAGGCACAGGTCGGGGGGGAAGAGGTGGCAGGGCTAGAGCCCGGACCGGTGCCGGCCGTGGGCGTGGAGGTCGTAGTGCGAGCCGAGGTGGCAGGAACGGCAATTTACTGGCGCGCGTGGTGGAGCTGGAGGATGATGAAGTTTTCCGGGCGATCGTCACATTCCTGTGAAAGGTGAGAGGCTTGTTTCTTGGTAGGGACAGCAGCCGCGAAACGACAACGATGATGGCCACGACATATTTTCAGGATTCATCGTGGTTGAAAGCCGCCATCGACTCGTGGCGTGTGGACCCTCTTCCATCACCTCGGTTGAAAGCGCGACCACGATACGTATCCTTTGCCTTGGTTTGATTACCGTCTTTTTTCTTGTCACAGGCGGGGCATGTGTTCTGCGATGTAACAGGGGGAATGCGGGGAGCGTGTTTAGACACGTCAATTGCCGCCGTTTCACCCCTTTCTACCGCTACATCGAGACGAGCACATGCTTTCAGGGGAGCGAGCCACGGAAGATGAGGGAGCTCTGCTGTTCGAAGGCGCCTGCTTTTGGCAGTTCGCTCTGACCAGAGTATGTCTTGTTACGCCCTCCCAAGATGCGAGGCATGTTGTTCGATATCCTCCTCACAATACTTCTTGTGGTAGATTTGGTGCCGTTTGGCCTCAAAGAGTTGTTGTGGAGGGTAGAAGTGAAGAGTTTGAGTACCCCAACGGGAGATTGGGCTGGATAGTAACGCAACGGTCGTTTTTGGGAAAAACTAGAGTTGTCCAGTTCACGGCGTTTGATGGTCACGTCTCAGCGTCTACGTCGTTTTTACGTCCAGAAATCGGGGAAATAGTTATCCAAGAGTCCGGGCAAACGCTGCAATCGTTCAGATGTTCAATCCTGGACTACAGAGCCTGTTGTTGGACCAATAGGGGTGGGAAAATATTCCGTCACCCGTTGCTAATGACGTGGTTGTAAACGTTCCCGTCGAAATATGTTGCCGAGGGAAGTTGATTGGACGAATTGCTGACGTGTCTGTTTCTTTGGTGACAACGGGTTTGGTATTTTTAACTTTTCTTTCAATCGTTGTTGGTTGGCTGACCTAGACCCTGAAGGGTGTCCATCGGCTCGAGCTAGTGGCGCGTAAGCTACACAGCACCAACTAGGGTACTTGACATTTGAGTAAACATGCGAGTCCAAGCCTGGGTGCCTGGGCAAATGTGTTTTTAGTGACAGAGCGGTCTCGCCTTGATTTTTGCTGTCTGTCGAATCACCCAAAGTGGTACGTGGTCAACCTTCGATTATATTGTACTACACGCGGAGAAAACAATGCCATCGAGTTAGCCCGGGAAAAAAGAAAAGAAGGCAAGCGCTTCACTAGAGTCACGGACGTGACAATTGGTTTGGTGGCCGCAGTTACCACTTGCACGGGGGAATGCCTGGGTTACACAGCTATGAAGGTTGCTTTGTGTTCGCTTGCTGCTCATCCTCCACCTAGATTACTCTGGTCTTGCACTTAATCATTGTAGAGAGGACACGTATTAGCACGTACCTGTTATTGGTGAGGGGTTGTTTGGCTTTTGGCATTCGGGGTATTGTAAATGAAGGGAGACTCGAGACTGGACAGGGGACCTATTTAATAATACTTTTTTTTTTATGAACCTCTTCCGACATGGAGAGGTTTGGTGAGCACGGTGACTCGGAATGTACATGGGGGGTGCCGCCTTCGCTTGTTGGGTCTCTTTCTTCATGTCCCTTTTTTGGTAGTTAGCCTTTTAGACATGATGACGGATACATTGGAGTAAATCTGAGCGTAGATAGGTCGGAATGGATTGTAAGAAGGAAGACACTATACTGCAGCAGCAGCAGCAGCCGTAGCAACAACAACATGAGCCCCAACAGCCAACGGGGAAAAGCAAAGGTATAAACCACCGTAGCCAGCCTATAACATCCTTGTGCCTCCCGGAAACTGACACGAAGGTTTCCTTTGGTTCGTGGCCAACAACAGTAGTAACCTAACATTTCTTTCTCCCACTGCCCTCACAAGGAAGGTACTTTTTTGCCACCCATCAGCAGGCGTCTTTTCCGTCGTCTCCCTCACCCTGATGGTTCACGCCAGCGAGGACAATGCGGTAGGTCATCATCAGCGGCATGGTAGGCAAGCATGCGGAAGCAACAAGGCTCTATTAATAGTATTTTTCTCTTCTGTCTCGTGGCGAGAAGGGGGGAGAGGAACGGCCTTCAGACTCTGCGAAACGTAAAAAACTCCATTCGCGCACGATGACAAGTTAGTTGCAGGTTTTCGGCTTTTTTTTTTGTCGCCCGCTACCGCGGGTTCCAGACTCTGCGGACAGCACACGACAACTACATATACAGTGCATGCCATCATCATCAGTACCCGTCGTTGATGCGCAAACGTATCCCAAACATGGAACTAGCTACTCGTTGTAGCTCTGGACACAGGACAATGCCAACACGTTGTGTGTGAAGTTAGTTGCTGACCAGGTCGATTCGGAACGTTTGGCCTACAAGCAACATATTATCGCGCGCATGCAACAACACGTCACAGCGCACAGCATCATTTCGAACCGTAAGCGCAGGACAGGCGCAGGTGTTCCTGCACCGCTTCATGACCGCAAGTTGGAGCTTCTCGAGCCAATGTTCACGACATATTTTCCGCATCAATATCAATAACAACGTCGCCAACAACCACACGCCGGATAGGTACATGATGAACACCCAGTCTCTTGCAAGAGCGACCACGTACCCCACGTCGTCATGTGCCGCACTTTGCCCGGGAAAGTGAAGAGCACAAGTCGGAGGGGAAGAGGCGGCAGGGCTAGAGCCCGGACGCATGCCGGTCGTGGGCGCGGGGGTGTTAGTGTGGGCGCAGGGGCGGGTTTGAGGGGTTGATGGCACGGGTGGTGGAGCTGGACGATGACGATATTTTCCGGACGATCGTTGGCTTCCTGTAAAGGTGGAAGGCTGATTTTGTTTTTGTTTGTTTTAGGGATGGGGGTTTCCTTCAGGTGGGGTGCATGAAGTCCAGTTGCTACCCTGGCGGTTCCGGTTGCTGTGTGTGCACCAGTTTTCTGCAGCGATATCGAGGTCATCTTCACGATTTTGATGCACCACCCCGAAAGGACCCACTGAATGAAGCAGCTATTCCCCGTAGCTGACAGAAAAAATAGGCGTTGCTGCTCGCACCTTGGGGTGTTATCAGGGCTGATAATATCGACCTGATTTACAGTAGCTGTTTCGTTTGAAACGAGGTCTGTGGTTTGCGCGTAAATACACCCTCGGGGCCAGTTTATTTGAGTGTACCTTTTTAGGGTAAGTTAACCTGTGACCACGGGAATCGACCGCGTCGAGTGTTGGATCAGTACGGACATACGAAGGTACTGGGTAGAGAGAGATCGGAACGGTTTTTAATGTGAAGACAACAACAAAAACAACAACAACAACAACAACACGCACCTAAAAATCAGGGCTGAGAGATTATCAGAAAATTATCGCGAAAAAGATAAAAAAAAGAAAAATAATCGCCCTCTGATTGTTGTTGTTGTTGTTGTTGTCTTCACATTAAAAACCGTTCCGATCTCTCTCTACCCAGTACCTTCGTATGTCCGTACTGATCCAACACTCGACGCGGTCGATTCCCGTGGTCACAGGTTAACTTACCCTAAAAAGGTACACTCAAATAAACTGGCCCCGAGGGGTCCGCAAGTCAATAGAAATCAACGACAGATATTCTGGGATCCTCCGCTCCCTCTTCACGCTATGCGGGGTATCAACTGAGATTAGCAGTCACTATCTATCATGGGCCGGAGAGAAAGAGGCACACTCCCTTGGTTCAATCTTGGTACTTCACAACGCAAGCAGAGACAAGTCCATCTGGCACAGAAAAAGAGAGAAAAAAAGAGAGAAAAAAAGAGAGAAAAAAAAGGACAAAGAGAAAAAAAAGGAGAAAAAAATAAAAATGGAAACCGTAAGGAGAAGAGAAAATAAATGAAAATAAAATGAAAAAATGAAAACAAGGGCGAGGACAAAGAGGGACCAGGCCGAAAATAACAGGAAGTATGAGGCAGAACAAGGCACACGGTGGAGAGACCACTAACGAACAAGCAAACACGCAAACATGGCCACCAACCAGCGATACATTGTAGTGGTACGAAATCACTACTACGGGGTTGGTGCAATGGTGCAGCGTTGCGGGGGGGGGAATTGGCGAAAAGAAAATCAATCCGGCACGTGTCGTGCCACTCGGTCCGTCTCTTCTCGTTTGCTTTCTTCCCTCGCCGTCTCGTCCGTCTCCTGCCCCCCTCCCGCCCCATTGGTTGTTGGCTTGTGGTTTCGTTTGAGCGCTCGTTGTCGGCTGGCCTCTTCTTCCTTCTCGTGCCAGGAGGTCATGAACCTCTCAGCTCCCTGCAGCACCGCCGCATGCCAGGGTACTCCCCCCTCCACCTTCGCGGCTTCCGTCCACCTTGACTTCGGTGCCGTGTCTTTCGGTACGGGAATTCCGAGACAACTTGGGTCGGTTTTCGTAGATCCGTGGTCGGCCCCGAAGGCCTTCAGGTCGTCGAGCACACACTTCGGCCAGTTCTGTTCCTGTCCCCCCCTACGTGGCTTCTCCCCCCCCGCCAGCTCGCCGAGCATCAGTCGTTTCGGGAGTCGCCCGTCCGGCTGCCTTGCCAGTGCTCCCACGAACAGTAGGCGTCGTTGTCGGATCGTGGCTTCAACGCTCTGGCATTCGACCCTCTTCAGCGTCCGGGCGTACGAGAGCTGCCGGTAGGTGTCTTTCTTGCGCTTGTACCCGATAACTCGAAGGAGCAGTCGGTGGTGTGTCGACCGCAGCGTCTGATAGTGGCCGCTGAGTGGTGACCATGTCATGCAGCCGTACAGCAGTGCCTCCATCGCCTCCGCCTGGAGGAGGCGGATCTTGAGTCGGAATGGCGCTTTCGGTCTGTCGAAGAGCTCCTGGCCATATCGCCTGAGGCACGCCCACGCTCCTCTGCTCCTGTAGCTGATCTCCCGGGTGAGGTCGCCATGTTCGTTGACGAGGCCACCGAGGTACCGGAACTCGGTCGTCTGGGCGTATTTCTGTCCCGCGGCTTCGATAGTCAGTGGTGGAGGAGGAGGCGGGGGGGACTGTGATGTTGCAGTCGGCTTGTCCTTCGCGCGCATCAGGAGCGTCTCCGTCTTCTTCTCCGACACCGTTAGCCCGAACTCTCCGAACACCTCAACGATGATGGTCATCATTCTCGCCAGTCCTTCTGCAGACCTCGATACGACGCCGGTATCATCGGCATACAGCATCCCCCATACTGCCCTCCGTACTCGGTCAAGGGGTGTCTCCTCCCCCCCCCCCGCTTCCGTCTTCCCCTCCTCCAAGCACACCAGATTCCGCAGAACAACATCATCCTCGCTGAACCGGATAACGACGACCTCGAGGACCTCGGCGAAGAAGATGTTGAACAGCAGTGGGGATAGCACACATCCTTGTCGCACACCCTGTGTGACGAAGAACCAGTCCGATAGTTCTCCGTCGTCCATGCGCACCCGGGCCCGCATTCCATCGTGGAATTGGCGGATGACTTTGATTAGCTTCGCGGGAATCCCGGCCCTGGCCAGCACCTTCCATAGCATCTCTCGGTCCACCGAATCATACGCCTTCTTCAAGTCGACGAAGCACATGTAGAGCGGTATTTTCTTTCTCCGCCCCAGCTCCTGGAGGCGACGCACGACAAACAGCATGTCGACGGTGGATCGCCCCGGTCGGAATCCGCACTGTTCCTCCGGGAGGATGTTGTTGGCTTCGCAGAAGGCGCTTAGACGGTTGGTGATGATCTTGATGGGAACCTTGCCTACGTGAGATAGTAGCGAAATCCCTCTGTAGTTGTTACAGTTGGACCGGTCACCCTTCTTGTACAGTACCTTGATGGTTGCGTCCTTCCACTCTTGGGGGATATCTCCTCCGTTCCACACCTTGACGAGGATGGTATGGAGGTGTCTCAGGACAACGGGTTCGTCGTCATCGATCTTGAGCAATTCGGCAGGGAGGGAGTCATGGCCGGGTGCCTTCCAGTTCTTGAGGCCTTTCGCTGCCCGTGCCACCTCCTCGAGATCTGGCACCTCTCCCAACCGTTGACTGTCACGTGTCGCTGGCCGCTGCGTCACTCGTTCGATGATGTCTGGGTTCAGGGTGGGGGATTTGGTGTTGAGTAGGGTGCTGAAGAATCTCGCCCACCGTTGGAGGATGTCGTCCCTGTTCAGGAGCAACACGCCGTTCTCATCCGCGACGAACTGCTGTCCCCCCGCTTGTCTCCCGCTGAGGCCCACTGATCTCTTGAGGTGTTGGTACAGTCCTCTCATGTCGCGATCTTTGTAGATTGCTTCGAGTTCAGTCACATATCCGTCCAGGTGGGCATAAATGCCCGTTTCGACTGCTGTAGCCACTCCCTTACACGCTGCTTTGAGAGTTCTCCACGTTGCTGAGTTCCAGTTGCCCCTCATCGCCCGGCGCGCTTCCCGCCGTGTGGTAAGGGCCTCCTCCAGCGCTGCTCTCGTCTCTGGGGTCTCACACCACCCCTGCGTGCGACGTCTCCGCGGTTCCTCCCCTAGGGTCGTCCGTGCTGCTTCGAGGAGAGCATTGGTAAAGTCGGTCACCAATTCCGCGGCGGTGGTTGTTCGTTCGTCCAGTCGTGTGTCGAGGTTGAGGAGGAACCGATCAGTCACCGCACCTCGTGCTGTTTCGAACTGCAATTCCCGTCGGTTGAATTGCTGCTGTTTCGGTTTAGTCCGGACTGCACGGTTGTGGGCAAGCCTGCCACCGAGGTTGACGGTGGCTACTACCATGTTGTGGTCTGAGTCTGCTTTGACTGGGCGAACCGGCTGGGGGGTGACAACCACGTTAGAAACTCGGCCGTGATGTGCCTGCCTTGTCAGGATGTAGTCAAGTCGCTTGCAATCGTTTCCCGACACACCGTTGTATGTGTGCCATATTCCGCCCTTGCGTGTCTCGAAGAACTGATTGGGCAATGGTGGACAGTCCGTGGCCGGTGTGCAAGGGAGAGAACAGCACCCGCCGGAGCCGACTCAAGTCTAAAAGCCCTATCAAATGTCCCCGAATATCGAGGGGACATTTGATGGCGCTTTTAGACAACAACTGGCCCAAGCGTGGTAAACGGGGCACGAAAAGGAGGAAAATGAGGCATTCAAGATATTCCTCTAGAGGGAACGCGAGACCTTCAAACCAAAGCCCTACGTTGCACGGAGCCTCCTTTCATCGGTGGGCAAGGTGCTTCTTCGAGTCGGGCCCTGGTAGCGCTTTCTGACCAAGCGCCGATCGACGCGGCGCACCTTCGCTGTCGAACCTGCTGGGCTGCAGCGAGCACCTGCCGCACATCGCGCCGATATCCTCTTCCGCTTCCACTCCTCCTGTCCAACGCCACACTACGATAGCCCATGGCAGCAAACGCATACCCCAGCACTCCCCTCGTTGAGGAGTTCACGGGTGGAGACAGCCATGACATTCTTGTCCAGGTCAAGGAGGCGTACGAGCATGATATCGCGCGCGTCCGAGAATTTGTCTTCGATGCTGCCGTTGCGGTCGGAACGGCGTCATGTAATCACGACGAGCCGCCAGCGGCCTTACCAACAGGATTGACGCGCGATCAGCGCGCCCAAGCCGCCAAGGAGCACCCTGGACTCTGTGGAGTCTACCATGCGGTGGCGATTGCTGGCGTCACCTACGCGGATGTGGCCGCTACTGCGGAGAGGCGTGGTGTTGGCGTCACGTCCAATGTCTTCCGCAATCAGGTAAGCATACATAGCAGCAAACGCGGATACGGGCATCACTGCTGATGCATAGGGCACGATACTGCTACGTCTTCTAGTCCATACTGGTATGGGTCAGGTTTGGGTTGTAAAGTGTAGACAGCCCTCGGTGCCCGTAGACGTGCCCAATTGGATGCGTTTACCATTGAGCGAAGCCCTACAACAGCAGTGACTTTACGTACACACAACATGCATGCACCTCTCTCTGCTTGCCTCGAAACTCAACCCACTCATCACTAGACTACTGCTGTACGCATTATTATACATACGTGTAGTCGAACAATCAGTCGCCGCGAACTGAGTGAGGGTTCGGGAGCAGAATGCAAGCACGCATCCTTACATCATCTTTCACACATCATGAGTAAACCATGCCATGCCCAAGAAAATCTTTGATTGCCGTGAAAGAGCGGCTGCTGTGTATTTTCTTGGAGGCGCCGTTATTCTGTAGTTTTTCTTGTGACAATACGACGTTACCGTGTTTTGCGGTAGGCGGGATGGTGCGCACTAACTTCCTCGCACCCCCGTTCCTCGTAACCACTCACGCCCCCAGTGTTGCTTCGACGCAGCAAAGAAGCTTGGTGCGGCTGGGATGGGCGTCCAACTCGCTCGCAAGGAGTGCTTTACACAAGCATGCAGGGCTGTTTTTCCAGGGAATGGCACGCCGGAGCCATGGGTTGAAACAGCATTCAGCACTGAAAATGCGTAGGGGTCGAAGCTTTCTTGCGCGAAAGGAGTGGTGCCTAACGTGCATAAAAAAGAATGTGTAGCAGGATAAGTTTGTGCAGTTGAATTAGAGATGCACCGGATAGGCCTGCCTCGCTTTTTGTCCCGTGCGGCTGGGAGTGGGGAGTGGGAGTGTCTAATCTCCTGGCGTTGCATAAGATTTTGGGTGAAGGAGGCGATCGATAAATTGGAGGAAAGGGGGGTGTTCGAAGGCGAAGAAACTGCCGATGACAAACGTGGTTCAATCTAAAAATTGCCCTCTCCCAAAATCTTATGCAACGCCAGGAGAGTAGACACTCCCACTCCCCACTCCCAGCCGCACGGGACAAAAAGCGAGGCAGGCCTATCCGGTGCATCTCTAATTCAACTGCACAAACTTATCCTGCTACACATTCTTTTTTATGCACGTTAGGCACCACTCCTTTCGCGCAAGAAAGCTTCGACCCCTACGCATTTTCAGTGCTGAATGCTGTTTCAACCCATGGCTCCGGCGTGCCATTCCCTGGAAAAACAGCCCTGCATGCTTGTGTAAAGCACTCCTTGCGAGCGAGTTGGACGCCCATCCCAGCCGCACCAAGCTTCTTTGCTGCGTCGAAGCAACACTGGGGGCGTGAGTGGTTACGAGGAACGGGGGTGCGAGGAAGTTAGTGCGCACCATCCCGCCTACCGCAAAACACGGTAACGTCGTATTGTCACAAGAAAAACTACAGAATAACGGCGCCTCCAAGAAAATACACAGCAGCCGCTCTTTCACGGCAATCAAAGATTTTCTTGGGCATGGCATGGTTTACTCATGATGTGTGAAAGATGATGTAAGGATGCGTGCTTGCATTCTGCTCCCGAACCCTCACTCAGTTCGCGGCGACTGATTGTTCGACTACACGTATGTATAATAATGCGTACAGCAGTAGTCTAGTGATGAGTGGGTTGAGTTTCGAGGCAAGCAGAGAGAGGTGCATGCATGTTGTGTGTACGTAAAGTCACTGCTGTTGTAGGGCTTCGCTCAATGGTAAACGCATCCAATTGGGCACGTCTACGGGCACCGAGGGCTGTCTACACTTTACAACCCAAACCTGACCCATACCAGTATGGACTAGAAGACGTAGCAGTATCGTGCCCTATGCATCAGCAGTGATGCCCGTATCCGCGTTTGCTGCTATGTATGCTTACCTGATTGCGGAAGACATTGGACGTGACGCCAACACCACGCCTCTCCGCAGTAGCGGCCACATCCGCGTAGGTGACGCCAGCAATCGCCACCGCATGGTAGACTCCACAGAGTCCAGGGTGCTCCTTGGCGGCTTGGGCGCGCTGATCGCGCGTCAATCCTGTTGGTAAGGCCGCTGGCGGCTCGTCGTGATTACATGACGCCGTTCCGACCGCAACGGCAGCATCGAAGACAAATTCTCGGACGCGCGCGATATCATGCTCGTACGCCTCCTTGACCTGGACAAGAATGTCATGGCTGTCTCCACCCGTGAACTCCTCAACGAGGGGAGTGCTGGGGTATGCGTTTGCTGCCATGGGCTATCGTAGTGTGGCGTTGGACAGGAGGAGTGGAAGCGGAAGAGGATATCGGCGCGATGTGCGGCAGGTGCTCGCTGCAGCCCAGCAGGTTCGACAGCGAAGGTGCGCCGCGTCGATCGGCGCTTGGTCAGAAAGCGCTACCAGGGCCCGACTCGAAGAAGCACCTTGCCCACCGATGAAAGGAGGCTCCGTGCAACGTAGGGCTTTGGTTTGAAGGTCTCGCGTTCCCTCTAGAGGAATATCTTGAATGCCTCATTTTCCTCCTTTTCGTGCCCCGTTTACCACGCTTGGGCCAGTTGTTGTCTAAAAGCGCCATCAAATGTCCCCTCGATATTCGGGGACATTTGATAGGGCTTTTAGACTTGAGTCGGCTCCGGCGGGCGCTGTTCTCTCCCTTGCACACCGGCCACGGACTGTCCATCATTGCCCAATCAGAGGGCGGTTCTTTTTCTTTTTTTTTTTATCTTTTTCGCGATAATTTCTCAGCCCTGATTTTTAGGTGCGTGGTAATGGTGAGCTCGGTCACACAAAAGCAATGACAGTGGCAGAGCTTCATAGAAGTATACTCGAAGCCTCGAACACGCTACGGGCTCGTTGTGGCGTCCGAATCTGTCCAGAGCGACAGTTTTTCAGGAGTGAGAGCGAAAATACCGTGACCACACCCAGCATTGTAACCGTTTTCTGCAAGCACCGCACAGGAGGAAGGTGGAGAATTCCTGCATACTGCAGTGTACCGAAAGGTGTAGACTGACGACCAGAATCGAGGTGACTAAAGCAAGTTTCCACAGGAAAGAGGTCCCCTGTCTATCCCAAAATGGTATCCGACAAGACGTCCGTTTTCCTCCTGAAAGAGTCTTGAGCTCTCTCCCCCCTAGTTGCAAATACAATCCTGAAATCGGTTGCATCTTTCGTCCGTCGTCGAAGTCGTTGGTTGGCATTCAAGCCTTCAAGAAAGACTCAAATCACCTCCAAGCGAGATACTGCAATACCGTCGTCTCGTTTGGGGCGGTTGGACAACGTTTGGCCCAAGGCAATAAACTGGGTGTGCGGGCGTGCGCATGGGGAGTGGGGTACGGAGTGAGGTAAGAAACACCACGAGGCGTCCCAAGAGCCGATCATTAGACACCTCGTCGGGTCATTGGGAGGGTCGGGCGAGCACCAACCAGAGGACATCAGGTTGATGATGCAGAGTCTCCATCCACTATCTCTCTCGTAAAAACATCGGCACTCCAATTTCCGGCCACGTGTTACATCCGCATCGAAGAAACCGCCAACACACCCTTCAACAGAAGAGCGAATATGGACCGCTTAGACCGCAATCTCATAAATGGCAATAGTTCCATTTTCCCCAAACAACAGGTATGTTCGATTCTGCCTATGCTATATCTATACTAACAGCTTCAACGGGGTCATGAAGCCCCAGCCTCAACCCCAACGTCCTCAAGCAATCTTCGCGCAACCTCTCCCGTTAGCTCGGGGTCCGCCTTGCCCCCAGACAAGGCTACCGCCTGTCCCACGAAGAAACCCTGCAGCTTGGTCTTGCCCGAGCGGAACTGTTCCACCTTGTCCGCGTTGGCCTTCATCACATCACTGTCAGATAAAAGCAAACCGAAAAGTCGAGGAAGCGAAACGTGTTCGTACAGGTCATGTGCTGCAGAAATCGAGTCATGCACCGAATCCCACGCGGGGTTGTGTACGACGTCTCACAGCCACACCACACGGGATGCCCGCACAAATGCACGGGGAACCGGTAAAGCACGGTATGTAGCTCTCGTGCCATGGCGGAGCAGGGAGCGTACATCCACGAGGTAATGTGCCCCCTGAACACGTGAAACACTTGGCGATCCGCTTCAAAAGAGGATCTGACGGAAAAGAAACGCGCCGAAAGTCCAAACAAACGCCTCTCTATTGTCGCATGCATGATGCTGATGTGGCAGGACCGTTGACTACACGACACATGCCCCCACCATTCGTCCAAAGAGTGCTTGTAACTCAGCTTTGCTGGCGAGCCAAAAGCAACACACACGAAAAAAAACACGCCTTTCGTCTCTCACCGCACGAAACCCTCGATCTCAGCAGGATCATTGATGGCTTGCATCCCCCTCTCCTCCACAAGCTCCTCCACGCCCCCCTCCCACTCGCCTCCCAGCAGCTCTGGCAGCAACTCCTTGGCGATGCGGCCCGAGATTTTTCTCTCCCTGATGAGACCCACCAGCTCGGCGAGGCCGGACGGTGTCAGCCCGATCTCCCTGATTCCTTTCTTTTTGCTGAGGTACGGGGAGACAAACCCAAACAAAACGACGCAAAGGTCAGCAAGAAAGGGTGGACGCGTAAAGGTGTGTGAGTCAAGGTAGGTCTCGAGCTGACATGGCATGTAGGTGGCACAACAATGTGAGGGAGAGAAGAACGTAGCGCAAAACCTCCAAAATGTCATTAAATGAGTGCTGCTTTGTCGGAGAGGGCCAAGATATTCTACGTCACGGAGGTGGCCGTGAGGAAGCACGGGGGGGGGGGGAGGGATTCGTGACATGAGCAAAACACAAACGTTGGCGAATATCGGCTGGAATCCTGAACATGTCCCTTAAACAAAGTCTACAAGGGACGGACATGCACAAACAAGCCCGACTCAATTCTCGCCAATACCAAACAAGGTGGTTTGTAAAAGATCTCGTCGAGAGGTAGATTTCCCTGCGCTTGTCGGATCTAGATAGCACCCTCTGACCCTGTTGGATGTGCAGCGAGGCGACCATAAAACGTTTTTCGCACACCTGGTGCGTTCGTCCGTACTTTTGCGGAACACAAGACAAAGGATAGCTCAAGCACAACGGTACAGAACTGCTGCAGCCACCCCACGCCATATCGAGGAAACATCTCTCCACCTGTTGAGGTACCCGGCGATGTCACCGATGAGCCACTTGCACGCCTCCCCGGGGTCGGACCCCGCCCCCACCGCCTCCTCGAAGTACAGCGCCACGGACTGGTCGTCCGATAGAGCAGAAGCGTCTTCTTCCGACAGTCCGAGCTCCGACTGGTACCGTTCCCTCTTTCCGGCTGTCGAGAAGTGGTTGGAGAGCACATGTCCCGCACCCCCAAAATACCCGCATATCGGACATGGCGAGCATGGGTGTGGTAGCGAACAGGGAGTGGAGCGTTGTGGGTTGGGTGGGTGGGCGGCCGAACTCTTCCGTTGTTTGCATTTACCTCTTTATCACCTTGCACAATGGATCACGCGTCCCGTTTGGCCGTACCGACACAGGGCCATCTTGAGAACACTCCCATTGTCATGGGACCCCTTTCACACTTCACGTTTGCCACACTCCGTGCAAAATCAAACAAAACATGCCATCCGCCCGTTCCGGCATGGATACACTTGTGTCTACCAGACCTAATTCCCTTCCCTTCCTACCACTCGGTGCGCAAAACAAACGGAGGAGTGAGGGGGGGGTGCAGTGTTGAAGATTCGAGTCCACACAGGCACGACGCTTGAACCACCGTACAGACCGGCATAGACCTCAAAACTATGAAGACAACGCCCATGTGGCCACGCCCATCTGGCCCCGTTTTCCCATGAACGCGCCCGCTCAACACCCGTTGCTACGCTTGTGTGAGGCTAGGAAAAGGACGTACCGGGCAACTCGCACAGCTCGGAACGCCATCTCTGTAGCAACTCCGCCGGCAGTGCAAGCGGTGGGATGTCTGGCTCGGGGAAGTAGCGGTAGTCCGCTTCGCCTGGAGGACCACAAGTTGACCCACACGAAGGGGCGTGGGTTCCGTGTGGAGGGGGGGGTGCGTACGGGGTGGGGGGATGGCGCTGTTCGAAGTACCGAACGTCGGTACTCGTGTCTCGACTGTAGAGCGTCAACGTTCGTGAGCGGCTGCAGTGGTTGTTCCACAGCTCTTGGAGTCGTTCAATCGTGCGCGCAAACGCTAGCAGGCGAAGGCTCAGCTTTAAGAGGCTATCATATTGCACGAGACGGCATTGGTGACAGTTTCCGAGACGATACTTGTGCGGAGCGACACCAGCGCGAATAAGAAGGCCACTAAAAGTCTGGTCTACTGCTTTCGACCTAGAAACTTATGTGGCCTTTGGATATTGTATTACATGGCATAAGGTGGTCTATGACGCTTGCCGAAAATATGCAACAGGTTTTCTCACCAAGGCTCACAACGAGCACTCTTGAGTACTGTCGGTGATGCTTGCTGCAGCAAAGTGTCAGGCTGGCTTACCTTCCTTGACGCGCATGATCTGGGTTGCCTTCTTCTTCTCGTCCCACAGTCTCGTCTCCTGCCGGATGACCTCATCTGTCTCGTAACACCTGTGACAAAAAAAAAGTTAGTACCGAGGGGGAAACAAGAGCGCAGGTTGTATAGCCAGACTCAACCTAGGAGTTTACATCTCCACGAACGTAAGCCGCTTTACACCATGGTACGAAGAACTAGCAACGGCTGCCTCAAGCTTGACACCCCTACGCTGAGCACGCTGTATATCGAACAGCTACAGTAGTGCAAAAGGAGAGCAGCTTGTAGTCGAGACTATGTCAGGCTGACCCATCACAACGGAGCTCTTCGAAGTTGGGCAGCACCCGCTAAAAAACGCTCAGCTCGCTAGCTCAAGACAGCAACGGAAACGCGGGAAAACAATGCGGAGGCGAGAGCGGATACAGGCCGGCATGTCTTTTGCGGAGTGGTATCGAGAGTAAAAATATTGTCGTCACCATCTATGCGGAGCCGAAACAGACATAGGTACCTGGACTGCCTCACGATCTCAAAGTCCACCGACTCTTGCACCGCTCGGAAGGAGTTGAGGTTCTTGAGCTCCACCTGCACAACAACGAACACGGGGTGGTAGCGATCGCGAAATATATCTCCAACACGCGCACGTGGTGCAGCAAGCAAGCCAAACAACGACCAACGAAAGTCAGCTTCGCCACAATGCCAAAGCCCTTCCCACTTCCGCTGCGTCCCATCTACGAGCTTGCTTGAGTTGCCTGAAAGCGCGATTTCCTCCACAAGAACTGAATGGCGTCAACAACCACTGCTGCTACGGAGCTACGGCGTCTCAACTTCCCTTCGAACTATCCCACCCAACCCACCGCCCCCATCCCTCCCTTGCCGACAGAGGGAATTCCGTTTTTCGCAGCATTGCTGTGGTAATCGCTTCCAACAGCAGCTTGCTCGCTGAGGCCCTCCGACGAATGTGCACACACCATATCGCAAGACGCGCGTGCATGCTCTGCGTTCTATTGCACGGGAACAAGTTACCTTGGTATTGAGGCATTTTTCGCCCTTGGGCCTGAGGCTAACGTTCACGTCGAGCCGCATGGACCCCTCCGCCATGTTTCCGTCCGACACGCCCAGATACCGCAGCACCTGGCGCAGTATAACGTCGAAGAGACAAGTTGGAGGAGCAAACGAGCACAGGCTCAGCAGGAAGTTTGGAGACATCTGCAGTGATACCGGTTGACACATCTGCAGTGATACTGGTGGGTATCATGAGGTACTGAAGCACCTGCACCCTCACCGTGATGTAGGCAACGGGAGCAACTAATCGTGTTTTCTCGTTAGTTGGAGGTCATATACGGTGGTGCGGTAGGGCTGATTCCGAGGCTGGAGGGTTAACCTACACGACCTATCGTAGTCCGTAACGTACACTGGGAGCACTTCCACATCCGAGTGCGAGACTGACAAACACAATCCAATCCAAAGTGAGCATTCCAACCAAATTTCCATGCACGCAAAGTTGGCGTGTATGAAACACCGCCAGGGTTTCCCGCGTCTAGACGACGACATAACTCCAAGTCTAGGTACATAGGGGGGCTCACCCTCTGAAGCTCTCGCCCGTATTCGGCGGCCTCGATCCCGGACCTCATGTCGGGCTCGCTCACGATCTCGGCGAGAGGGGTGCCGGCGCGGTTGAAGTCGACGAGGGAGTGCGTGGAGCCTGCGAGGCTTTCTGCCCCCTGGTGGTTCATCTTCGCCGAGTCTTCCTCCATGTGCAGACGCGTGACGCCCACCTTTGTGTCGGGATGAAGCAAAAGAACGAAATGCCATCACTTTGAGCGTCACAACTAGGAATACTGGTATCCACTGCTTGTTGACTGACTGCTGTGGTTACCGTTACCCATGCACTTCACTGCCGGCGCAAGCGTGTAATCCTGGTCCGCTTCGAAGCACAAACTCCATCCAAGTCTTTGGCACGTGTCCTTCCACACCTTCTTTCCAGAAGGCAGCACGATCTCCCCGTGCTCGGCGATCGGCCTGTCGTACTGGGTGATCTGGTAGTTCTTCGGGGTGTCGGGATAGAAATAGTTCTGAGGCGGGGAGGGACGATATGGGACGGGGCGTGGCGAAGGGTAAGGAGGTAACGGGAGGTTAAAACACGGAGGCGTTTTTTCCGCTCTATTTACTTCAAAATATTTGGAAGTCATAAAAAAATGTGGAAGCCAGTAAGGCCCAGAAAAACTGGAAAGGTCGCTTGCACACGTTGTTGGAAAGTTTCAAATTCTTTCGCGTCCGAACTCGCTTCACAAAATTTCCGTAAGCTTGAAACTTCCAAACATTTGGGGAAAATGGGGTCTCTTTTAAACGCCCCGAACGGTTCCGTACGAGAGGCAGCAATGCGGCAAGCGTTTCTACCATGTTTCTGGGGTCACGGCACGAGACATCCGCTGGCACAACGCCGGCTTTGAGCGCGGACCTTGCGATCCCACTTGGTTTCTGCGGCGATGGTGCAACCGAGAGCCATGCCGGCCTTCGCGGATAGCTCCACGACTCGCGCATTCGGCACCGGCAGGGAGCCCGGCTCGCCGAGGCAGACGGGACAGACGTTCGTGTTGGGGCTGTCGGGGCTGTACAGGGTGCTGCAGGAGCAGTACGCCTGCGAGGGAAGGGAAAGCGGGGGGTGGAGAGGGACGGAGAGAAAAGGGGTCGGGGGAGAACGAGGTAGGCGCCGGGACAATGCTGCATGAGTCTGACGGGCTTCTGTGGGTATGATCCAAACCGTCGAGAGAGGAGCGTCTGGTGGCAATGCTGCGCCTATCCTGGACGCCTAAAAAAAAAAGGCAGTGATGATGGCAGCCGAATAAAACAATGAAGTAGAAAGCAAGGAAGGAGGTGTACCTTCGTGCTCGACGAGATCTGCGCGTGTATCTCGATTCCGATGACAGGCTCCCACTTCTCTAGTGCAGCCTGCAGAGCGGGGTTCACTTTTCCCCTGCCCTTTTTGTTCCCTTTGGACTTGCGTCCACCGCCACCTCCCTTCATGCAGAGCTGCCCTTCTTTTGCTGATGACTGGCTCGTACCGCTTTGTCTTACCGCAGCGCCCTGTTAGGACGTGAAAAGTTCAAGTGAAGCGGAAAATAGAGGAGGTTAACCGCTGCACAGACAGATCAAGACCGGCAGGCGGCGAGTGGGAAACGTGGAGTCGGGAGAGAGACGGAGAGAGAGTATTGAGAAGGTACAGGGTAGTTAGGGAGGATCGAAAGCGTCGTTGATACCAACACCAACACCAACACCAGAAGTAGAGATTGGCCAACTGCTGTCGTTTGCTTCTATGCATCTATAGGCTCAACGCGAGAAACTACCCAACAGGAGTAAGTTGGAGCGCCCGTGCTGGGCGTACAGACCTTATCTGTAGACACGCCGCAGCATTCGCCAAGGAGGTACTGCAAGCTCCAGGCTACAAAATGTGCGATTGTGCCTTGTAATCAGTATCTGTGCTTCGACTTCACCAATAGGTATCTTCTGTTTATGTATATGTCTACTAGACTGTTGCTCCTAGTGCTGGTTGCTGGCAGGACATGTGTGGTAGATGCTGGTACACGTACACCGCGATGTTGACGCTGCGCGTGCACAGCAAGCGGATTGCAGCATCCACGCCGCTCGAGGAAGCCCTCCCGCAAGCTAAAATTACGGGAGTGATGGGGTAAAAGTGTCAATTGTGCTCGAATCTTCGGTTGCACTACTGCGCAGCAATAACACTCCAAGCTCGGTGTCGCTGCGCCTTGGCTCATGTTTATCATGCGACACACCCGCGAGCGTTGCTCTTTACCCACCTCACGAGAGCAGAACTCTGTCACATCTCGCGCAGATCTCGCCGCAAGCGCGTTGTGCAAGAACGCTGACGTGTCCCTCCCTCCAACAAACACGCACATGAGCACCAGCACCTTCACCATGGGAGACATCTGTGCGAAGGCGACCGCGCACTGCACGGTGCTGGGTGCTGCGCGAGAGACCTAGGACCGGACATGTTCACGAAGGGTGCCCGCAGAATGGAAATATCCGCGGATACCTGCCCCAGCACGCGATGCCCGGCTGAATCATTGGGGAGTTTGGAACAGGGAGGCGGTACATGTAACTGAACGTGTGGCATGTCATACGACAACCCGACCAATACGACGAACACGCTCTACGCCCGTCAAGCAAGAGAGACTAATTGGGCTGGCGAGATGGCTCAAAGAGGGCGAGGATGCTTAGAAGTAAGCGAAACAAGGCTTGGAACGGTGTTTTTGAAAGAGAAGAGAGAAAAAGCTGGCGCATCTTGCTCGGGCGTTCTTTGAAAATGTTCGGCACAGCAGACTAT
Source organism: Ectocarpus siliculosus (assembly GCA_000310025.1). Classification (NCBI taxonomy): domain Eukaryota; class Phaeophyceae; order Ectocarpales; family Ectocarpaceae; genus Ectocarpus; species Ectocarpus siliculosus. Next base: position 1,315,733 of record FN649758.1, on the reverse strand, counting down.
AGTACATCAGTGTACAGCAGTAGTAAAGTTCCCTGTTTAGTGCCGGGTAGAGGTCCCTAGCAGTAGAGGTCCCTGTTGAATGCCGGGTAGAGGTCCCTGTTTAGTGCCGGTGCCCCGTAAGTGCCGGTGTTTTCGACGAACACACACTGAATGTCCAAGTCATTCTCAATACTTCGAGTAGTGCCGGGTCCGGCAAAGTGCCTGTGAATGTTCAATTCGGGGCACACACCGGCACTAAACAGGGACCTCTACTGTTTTGTTCACTTAGTATTGTAGTGATTTCTGTGGCCTGCAGTACGCGAGTAGGCCTGCCTAGATCGGAACAGTACCGCATCTCCACATAAACTCTCGGAAGAGAAACTCATGGCGCGAGGTACCCACGTCCTCGAATTTCAAAAGATAACATAAAACGAGTAGGCTTTTGCTGCTGGTTCCTTGCAGTACACCACGCCCTCCTTGGAGAAAATATACGTTCGCATCGCCAGCCTTCCCGAAATCGGCAAATTACTTTCGGAAACCAATTTCGAAACCAATTTCTGAGGAGTTTCTCTTTCGCTTAACACTCATCGGCATCCGAGCTGGTACTTTGTACGCCTTCGTGTTTCTCATTGTACCTCCAAATATGATTCGGACGCGTCTTTCATGTGACACAACATGCCTGCGCAGATTCGAGACTCGTCCAACCCGTTCTTCACTACCACGAACTCTAGGATTGGCAATTCGGCCTGCCAAAAGCACGAATACGATGCACCACCGGTGAGATTGCTTGAAACATTATGTCGTACTATCCCGTGTCTTAGTCTACAGGTGCTTCGTTGAAGCTTCGCAACCTATGTATCAGTACATGTTTTACCATGCGCAGGCATTTCAACTAATGCAGTGGTATTGTATCCGTTGACTTTGGCAGCCTGAAGCCTTCTGGTGTAATTTTTCAATTCTGTCGCCATTTGCACCGGCCGCGTCTATGTCGAAAAAAACTCTCTAAATGGCAGGTTTTCCGGAAAGTCCCAAAGGTCGACCGAGTGGCCGCTGGCATCGACTGGAGTTTCATGTACACTAGGGTGAGCGAACGTCGGAAGCCTCTTGAAGGAAGAGCCATCTGAAGACCGGCCCGATATGTATCCGTTCTTTGGTACTTTGTACTCGTTCCATCTACGAGCCTCCTCTCAAAACCACTGCGACAAGAACTCCAACGTATCTTTGATACACCAGGTTTGGATGCGCGAAACATGATCCCGATCTAGGGACAACGCGGGAAACCCCTGCTTCCAATAGCTCCCGAAATCATCTCCATGTCGCGGGCTCCCAGCCACCGATTTTTACTCGACGAATCGGTCTTGAGGACCAGCCTCACTCTGGCTATTCCAGAAAGCTGGGCAAGGCCGCCAAACTACATTGTCTCCCAACACGAAAGCCTGTCTGCCTATGTTGGTTGCGTAGTGCAAGAAAATACTCCAAGCCTTCGTCGTTACTTCAAGCGAGAGGGCCAAACATGTCCCAAGAGGGGTTACCCCGCCGCGGCATTCCATCAGCTCTCCGAAGAGAACTAGCTCAGAATTAGATTTTGTCTACTGAACTAGCTCCGCAACCGTACACGATGCAAGAACTCCACCGAATTCGTACCCTTTGCTGCAACGGAGTCGCAGCACCACCAGCCCGTTTACCTTGGTACCGAACAGATTTTGTCTACTGAACTAGCTCAGCAACCACACACGATGCAAGAACTCCACCGCAGTTCGTACCCATTGCTGCAACGGAGCAGCACCACCAGCCCGTTTACCTTGGTACCGCAACCAAAATGATCTGCAGGAGAGCGACAGGATCGGCACGGGCGTTCCCCCGAGCGACAGCAAGTTGGGGGCAGTCGTGGGCCGCCGCGAGTCGCTGGGTCAAAGGGCTAGAGAAAAGGGACTCGGGAAGCACCCCGTCATGTACGAGAGAGAGGAGGAAACCGGGGTCCCTCTACGTGACGCGACATGTTTTGACTTGAAAGTAAGCAACAATCGTTCAACAGCGGAGAACTCCAGCAACCCTCATCCCGCGCTGCCAATTAGGATGCACCTATTTTGATGAACGAGGCGGCACGCCCGGAGCGCCCCTCTTGGTCTACTCATCGTGTTCCCTTGCCATGAACCTTGTATGCCGATGGTACGGGCTGTTCGGGAACCTGGCCCTCGCGATTTACTCCAAGGAAGTTACCATTGATGTGCCCGAGCAATCACATCTGGGCAACACCAGACATGACAGCTGGCCTCTTTGCGCAACCGCATTGCCCGTCGCCCCTCTCAAAATAAGAACCGTGTCCCCGAGGACAAGGACGCTCGTGACGAACTTCTCAAGAACTTCAAGCACACCAGCAAGAAGGAGAACCCCCTGTATTCCACGACGAACAACGATATTGGCATCAAGCGGCCGACCGGGGCGACCTTCACCTTCGAAAGACGTGCACGACAGCAAGGGTTCAGGTGCGTCGCCGCTCGTTATTATCAGGATCGCCGTCGAGATCTTTCCGACATTCGTTTTCCCGCCTTGGTGGGCGGCCCCGGTACTGGCGGTAAATTCCGGCATACTCGGAGTATATGGTATGTAGTACCGTCTAAATACAAAAGCCGCTTACCCCCGAAAAACTACCGCCGTACTGCCTGTGTCAGCCCAAAAATACGGTACCGGCGACAACCGTGGGTATTGTGGTGATCCCCATGTTTCGTGACTGTAGTTGCGCATCCCAAACGGGCTACGAATTCCGTGCGGGTGCTTCTCTTCAGGGCCGTCAGTTCTTGCGCCTGAAAGAAGACCTGTGTGATGCGCAGAGGACTGCTGCCCGCTTGCTGCGCAGCAACCTGGAGATTATTTACAACGAACAATGTATCACAATACTTGAATAGTACCCGGCCATGCACTTGATGGTACTTGTCATCGTGGGTGATTCCCGCTTTGGTCCGTACCACGAACTTACTCCCACAATGCGCTTTTTGTTGTACGTTCTTTGCTTCCGAAATCAGCAACTCTTTCAACGGCCTGAAGTTCAGAGACATGGGGCTGAACACGAACGTCACGCGATCTAACATCCACGACGATCTGAACCCCCAGTTCATGTGAAGCACACTCGCCCATTGAGACTACACAAAAGAAGCATCCAGCTTGGCGGCTGAAGCTACTACACGGGAGCCAGACGCGCATGGATACTTTTGGGGGCACGAGCGTGTTTGGTGTATTGTTTCCGACCATATAGTCGGAGCAATGAGTGGCAAGATATGCGTAGAGGCGGGTATCCATTGTTGGGCAAAAACTGCCCGTAGTAGACTTAAAACACGTTGCCGTTGACGGTCTTCTGTTCGAGCCCCACGCGTTGGATTCTTGTGTTCCTTGTTTTGAGTGTAGGGCGATGTCCGACGGCTCGTGGTGCACCACCGATCGATGTTCTTTTGAGGTGGTTGATAGTGGGGCCCCGCACCGGATACGAAGAAGGCGACAACGATCAAGAAAATCACAACCCGCGCTCATTGCGGCGCCGGTAGATGTTCCGAAAGACAGAAGAGCACACGCTAAGGCCCCGCGTTTGTTCGTGATGCCTCTCCACCCCGCTGGGCTGGGAACCAGAACGGCCAACCCTGTAAAAACCAGTAAGAGCGTAGCCAGCTACGCGCCGCGGAAACCTGAATCTTACCATACGCAAAATAAGAAAACAAAACGATGACGAAACTCACTCTCGGCACGACCATGACCATCGAACACCCGATCCGGTTAGACCACGAGCGGATTCTCCCTGATCGAACGTAACAGCTTGCGGCTCTTACAATACTCCACGTGGCTATAGATAGCGGGATGCAAGTGTACAACACCAGGCCGATTGCTGCCCCGACGCGATAGTCCCCCTCGAACGTCGAAGCCGCCACGATCTGCGCGGCCTCGCTAGTCAGGAGAGTGACACACAAGACGAACAGGAGTACGGCGGCCAGGACGAAGCAGATGGAAAATCCCCACAGCTGGTTCAAGGGAGACCCCAACATCTCGCGGCCGATGCACATGATGCGGTCCTCGCCAAGGATTCCCACCAACAGTACCTATGGGTCGTGTGGTACAGGGTTTAAACGCCCAGAGTTGAATAAGTACGTTGACTGCACTCGTGTGTTGATGTGGGTCCTCACTGATGCCGTTCCTCCCTTTCTTCACGCTCGCGGCGTGCCCTTCATCAGACCTCGTTTCTTTTTCCGATCGGCCGGGTTTGCAACAACCAAGGCACGAATCGCCACCATGTACTCAGCCTCCTAAATACGTAAAAAGGAAGAACACGACATACATATCTCGACGCGTCTAGCCACATGCTTCGTGTCAGGTATTGTTTGGGTGGGTTGAAGTTGGGCGCTTGCTTTCTCTGGTACGGAACGCCTTTGAACATCCACCCGAACAGTGTGACAGACACGTGACTGCTCTCTAGCCCGCCAACCTCTTGACACTCGTCGTCTCTCCATCCCGAGTACAATATGAGTGCTTTCACGTACAGTATCCTGAGCCTGCTTCACACCTTCGTGGGCTTGCGGTTTGTCTCGTCGGCTGTGTTCTCGCCCAAAAGGAGGATGCAATCGAAGCGAACACCGACTGCACCTTGTTCGAAGGGTGGATCCGCCGCGCCCTCTCTGTGGTAGCGATACGCCCGCACGGCATGTGTACCTTGCGGAGGTTTCTTCGGGACGGCGTTGACCATCTTCGAAAACTTGGCCCTTCGCCCGTCCGGCGTCTGGCAGTTCGACAAGGAGTACGGCGGTCGCATCGGAGAGGAAAGGGCGGGATTTGAGCCGGCCACGAAAGCCAAAAGCGAGCAAAATAGTACTGCACGGCCCCGCAAATGAAAACTGTTTTTTCTGGAAACAGAGACCTGAACTTCAACGAAAAATAAAGAAAGTTACCGTTAACAGACACAGCTCAGCGGTGGGTGCTGCACGGAAACTCTACACGTCTATTCCTGCTCGGCTGCGGCGACGGAATGCGGGAGCAGTTGGGGAAAGTGGAGGCGTACGACCCGGCTAGAAACATGGGCAGTCCTTGTGTTAGTCCCTTGGTCTCTTCATATATTGCGTTCGTCACTGAGGAACAGCACAAGGTTGGGGTGCCCATGAAACAGGCGGTGCCAAAGTTGTGCACATGCTGGAGCAGCTTCTGCAGAGTATGCGAATGCGAGTGGAACTCGACGGTTCGCCGGGAGCGTCTATCGCTATCACGCGAGACATCGCGCTCTACGGTCTGGCGGTCCACACCCTGCGGTGCGGTTTCGACTTGTCGTTCGCCAAGGGCGCCCAGGCAATGCGGCTGCCGCGCCAGCGGGCTTGGTCGTTAACTTCTTGTTAGCAAGTGCTTGCGATCGTCCACTGACGCAGTAGTCGTCCCTCCCGACACCGCGAATCGCACGAATCGTGCGGTTCTCGTCGTCACAGAGTACATTGCGGCCGCCCACGAGGTGGGATGGGACCTACAGGCTGGGCGCCTGTTTCCGGAGGTCAACTCCGAGACGGCAACCGAAGGGCGTTGCAGCTCACGGCTCCCCGCATAACGGCCGAAATATGCATGTGACGCGGCCAATAGATTTACGTAGAGTGTGTCTCCTTGCCCGAAAGTGTGAGATGAGGTGAATCCCCTACCTCTCGTAATTTTATGGTTCGGGAAACCAAACGCGTGTCTGAATTGCGGATGTGTCCGAAATACATACATCATAATGTACACATTGCGTACATTCCAACTATCAGGCGTAGGTCGATAGCTCGTGGTATGAATTCGGCACTGAGCGCAACCATTGAATGATGATTTCACCCGCACTGCACATGCTTACACACCACGAAAGAAAACAAGAGTGCAAGATACAATACGTAAACCAATACACTACTACGTAGGGCAGACACCTTCCGCAAGCTGGTGCTGATAGTGTGGCAATGAAATAAAGCGCGCAGGGTAGTTTTGTGTGGATGTTCACCCACCTACTCTAGCGTCAGTCCCTACTCTGGCGTCAGTCGATAAACATTGTAATGCTTGCTTGATCTCCCACGCTTGCTTCAATTGTCGTTCATTGCCACATTTCCTTCTGCGATGCACGTCTGAAATGTTCATTGCGACGAGGGTTCAGCTACAGTACCCCTTTCTTCGTTGACTCTACATCGTCGGAATATTTATTTTTGGATCACACCGACGAAGAAATCGTTGTCTGTTGGAAGACTGCGCAAGATTGTGCGCTTCAAAGGATGCATGTGTACCCCGCCACAGCTATTTCGCGACTCGTCCCAAGCGTATTCCAACCTTCAATAAACACGATTCCTTTCCGAAAATCTTCACGGGTCCTTCCGAAAGCAAGATAACCAGCCAGTCGCGCGAGAAGGGCATGTACGTAGGAATCGCTCAGGAATACCGGGAGTCTGAAATATATGATGACTCAACCAAAGTTTGAACGGTGATTTAACTCTTGACGCAAGAACAGATACTACAAGTCTTTGCACCTCGTCCGGAGCAAAACTGTCGAACGCAGCCGACACATCGACCACCCCCCCAGACGAGGCTAGCAAAATTGCGGCATTCAGGCTTTTCGCCCCGCCTCGATATGACAGGACCATTCCCTGCAGCTGCCATCCCAGATCTAAGATTGGACCCTTCGACAAGACTCTCGTGTTCCACGAATCTGAGTTATAACAGCCATGCGATCATCGAAACGGGACTACACGCTTTCTCCAAGAGTGCCAGATTTCACCCCAAACGTGCACTCCCCTATGGTAGCATCAGTCACAACGCGCTCACCATTTTTTCCGCGCAGAGGGGAGTGCGGGAGAGGCGTTCAACCGAGGGTCATACGTGTTGGAAGTACTTCGTTTCCAATCTGACAATTGCAGATGGATATATCCACGTCGCTACAATGTCGTGAGGAACATGCAGTGGGAAATAATGGAATATCGCGGAAGTCACGGAATCTGTTCACGAGGATCTAGGAAAGAAAATAATATTTGAATGCCTCTGTGAGCTTGCACTGCAAGCAGCGTCCACGAGGTTCCTACATGGAAATTCGTTCTCCCACTCGACGCTGAAACGCGGGGATCTTGTTCTGTCATACTTTAAGTCAAATTGGTTGTTTATTGTTTTCTTTCGATTTGCATTTTTTAATATTTTCTACCGCCCGAGGGAAGAGAGAGATACCAAACTGGCAGAGAGCACGTTTCCCGCCGACATGTCCCAAAAATACTGTCTCTCTCTTCCCTCCAAACAGCAACTGAGAGTGCTCTCTCCTGCGGTGGAGGGAACCAATCTTACTGCACACAGTAGTCTCAGATGACCAAGTCCCTTAAATGGTACCCTACCATTTTCTTCGCCCCACATACATACAGCTACAAGTTCTACCGGAATCTTAAATCCGTCCTCTCCTTTCCCCCACCTTCGAAAGAAAAGGGGTGGGTGGGTGGGAAAAGACTCCACTTCCTGTCGGCTCCAGAGGCTGGCACACCACTAGAAGCCTTCTATGTGACCACCTCGCTAGTTGTCTCTGCGATACTCTCTCTCTGGCACGCTAAGACTCTGTGAACACAAGGCTTGAACAGAATGGTAACACATGCGACTCCTTCTCTCGACCGAGGGGGCCCCGCAGTACGCAATGCGTTCCGGGTACCCCAATATAAACAGTATGGCAATTCGAGTTGTTTCAATCAACCTCGGTTTGTTTTGTCTACGCCTTTGTCTACACCTTAAACAAACCTGCCCTTCCTTTTCTGTGCGGATTTGCGTTCTTCGACAACAAAAACGGGATTTCTGGGTCGTGACGTATTACACGTCTGGTTCACCGAGTGTCTCTATGAACAGAGCGGCTGGAGGTTTGGACTTGGAATTGCATCAGAGCCCCACACAAACTGGGCAAAACAAGTAGTCAGCTGCGCGCCATCAAGCCTCCATGGTACATAAAATTCAAGACCATGCCATATCTGAAACGACACTCGTGACGACACCTGACTACGTGCGGCTATTGATGACCCGATCCGATTCAGCCACCAGCGGACACTCCCTGATCGAACGTAGCAGTTTGCCGCTCTTGCGGCACTTCCACACGAAGAGAGATAGCGGGACGCAGGTGCACAACACCAGGCCGATAATTGCCCCGACGCGATGGTCCCCCTCGAACGTCCAAGCCGCCATGTTCTGGGCGGCCTCGTTAGTCAGGAGAGTGATACACATGATGAACAGGAGTGCGGCGGCCAGGACGAAGCAGAAGGAAGCGCAGCAGAAATCTGCAACGGAAGCCCCCAACACATCTTCGCCGACGCACGTGATGCGGTCCTCGCCAAGGATTCCCACCAACAGTACCTATGGGTCGTGTGGTACACGGTTGATGAATCAAGGAGCAGGCGTATTGATCTGGGCGTTTCGTTTTGTTCACGCCTTTGTGCGCACTCGCGGAGTGCCCTTCATGGCTTCACAGTTTGTGTCTGGACGTCTCTAGGTGCTGCACATGGCTCGCCTCACGGCGCGTTCGGCTAGGTTGAGGCTTGGCCAAATCCTATGGAGCACGCGTTCGAACATCTACCCGAGCACCGCTGTGACAGACATGAAACGGTCTTCTCGCCCTACACCGTCTTGGCACTCGTTGTCTGCGTGATGAGTTGAAAACCAATATTGCCTCCTTATGTAGTGCAACCATCTCAACCTGCTCTTCACCTTCGTAGGCGTGCGACCTGGCTCTTCCGTTCCCACGAGGAGGATGCAATCGAAGCGATGATCAACTGCAGCATCCCGTTCGACCGGCACATTGGGATGACCCAGTACGTGGCTGCGATAGAAGCTCCCACCGCTTCTACTTGCCTCAGGTTTCCTCGGCACGGCTCTCACCATCTTCGAAAACTCGGCCCTTAACCCGTCCGGCGTCTCGCAGCTTCATGCGGAGGATACCGGTCGCATCGGAAGGGAAGCGGCGGAGTTAGAGCCGGGCACAGGATCCAACAAGCGGTCAGAACCGTACAAGACGGGCCCGAGTTTTAGGAATACCCTGCTAAGGAACAGAGACTCAACTCTAGTTTCCAAGGAGCTTTACATTTTACGGAACACAGCTCAGCGGTGGACCAAATGCTAAACTCTACACGTCTATATGTGCTCGACGGTGGTGAAGAATATGAAATTAGGCCTGGACCCGACACTCCTTGATTGTGGGCCCGCACTGTAGTATCCGTGCCTAGCCCACATGGCTCAGATCTCGCACACAAAATGCCCACAAACCGGCGGGCGAGGGACGGATCGGCCCTAGGGTTGCGCTTGGTGTTGTGCAGGACGCTGAGCATTCTTTTCTCGATCCTGCGGCTTGCTTCGTGCATCTTCGGACGCCTAGTCGGCGGAGGAAGGTTGAACACAGCGCCGTCACGGGTGACGAAGGTGCCGTTGTAGGTGTAAGTGATCTTGGTGCCTCCTTTGCCGGTGCTCTTGACGGTCTTTGTACACGCAACCTATGTGTGGCACATGTGTTGCGATGGGTAAGCGCGGAAGAGGCTTGTCGGACTGTGCACCACGTGTCCACATGTTAGCTGCCGTTGTCATGGCAGCACCCCAAACGCGCGTCGGTTAGGTTTGATTGGCGAGATCGTCCACCCGCTTCGACGAACAGAAAAACGCCAATGTCAGACTTTGGAGAATAAAAACTATCAGTTTAACCCCCCAAACCCAACATACCAGACCATCAAAGCCGAAAACGCATGCCATCGTCCATACTAACCGGAAGTTGTGTCGACGAGTTGAACATATCCAAAAAAGCCATTAGCACAAGCGCGGTTTCATGTACTCTCACCTCTGCGCAAGCGACCTTCACGAGCCTTGAGGACTGCGGTTGTTCTATTGCAAGTTCCCGCAGGAGACCAGCCCTCGCCGACGGGGCGCAAAACCCCGAGGCCCACATGCAACAGAGGCTGATAAAGGCCACGATCACGCCCGGAATGATAAACGCCGCGTTTGTGTTCACGCAGAGGTCGTACTGCGACCGGCCCCAGCAGTCGGTGAGCGGAGCCTCGAAGTAGCCGGGGTACCCGCTGATGGTGTTGTTGCTGTTCCAGGCACCCCAAGAGTAGTCGTAGGACGGTTCCGCCACCGTCGACATTCGTTGGCATGATCCTGTGGAGGGGTCAAAGCTCCACGCCACGCAGGTAGAGGTGGTGCCCGATCCATCACCGTCGTCGCTGCCGCTGCCGCTGCAAAGAGCGCAGCAATCCGGCCAATCCAGCGGGGCGTCCAGCACCACGGGCTCTCCGTCGGGCGAGCCCTCGAGGCCGCCCCACCAAGCCTCACAGCGGTAGCCATCGTAGCACTCTTTCCAGGCGGCACCTAAGGCTTCCCATTCCGGAAGGGTGTTGTCTGTCTTGAAGCCCTCGGGGATGTATGGGCTTTCTCCTGGGCAGTCTGGCGGCGAGGTGACCTACGGAACGAGCCCGCGATTTAAACGCTTCAATGTCGGCTGGTGCAGGCTAGTTTCGTATTTCGTCGCGCCGTCAAGCACAGGATACTATGCTATATACCAGAGTCTAGGGTAGAGTCCACCGCTGCTACAGTATGGTCAATAACCGAAAACTCCAATTTTCCGTGAAAGTCTCAGATTCTTGGTGGATACCTGGAATTTCATGAATGTGGGCCCGTACGGTAGCATGCAGAGTCAATGTATAGGCAGGAACGTTTACGGGGTGGCGTAATAAGAGAAATTCAGGCCATCCTGGAGTGCCACTAAATGTTCGGTTTGCTTGCCCTTCTTGGGCCATCGAATGTTGGACAAGGGAACGTCTGTCTGGCCGTCAAATTCCAAGCACTTCAGCAAACAAATAACGGCAATGAATGCTTCACACTCGCCTTAATACAAACATGCAAGCCTCTGCCAAAAACACCATCCCTACACACCGACCAGCACGGCTCTTCATACATAGACGTCTTCAGGGCGTCCCGCTTGTCCGTAGTCCTTGTTTCTAACACTACAGGGCGCTAACCATTGTAGAACCAAACGTTAAACTGAACGCCCTATCGTAGGTGACACAAGATACCATACCCCCTGGACCGAGCGATAAACCTGCACTACTTCACAGTAGGAATGTGGCGGTGCCCAAAATGGCGGCGCTACAGAACCGTCCCGTGGAGAACTTTCCGAAAACGTTCCTCTATATTTATTATCCTCTTCGTCGTGGAGGATTACGCAAGTTTTGGTAACTAGTCCAGGGGGTGTAATATCGTTCTTCGCCTGTGGTACTCACGTAGCACCAAGTCCTCTCGTAGCCTCCACCCTCGAAGGTGTTCAGAGTGTAGTCAACGTGCGCACCACACCCAGTGAAAGAGTATCCCTGGTATCTGTCCACGCAGGGAAGGAAACGATAGCAACAGCAGCAGTAGCGGATCAACGCACGGTTACGGCCGGAAATGCTCGCCGATTTGTTCAAGGGGTTGGTACTCGGGGACGCCTTGACGAGACCGATATTTGTTGGTTCCCAACGTGAATCGGTAAGCGTGCCTCTAATAAGGTGACCCTGGCGTACATCTCGGCGGAAAATGTCAGACACGCGTCAAGTATCGGCATTCGTACTTTCCGTGCGTTTCATCCAACTGTCTCTTCCGCACTCTAGCAATAGTTAAACCCGAGGTTAACCCTGGTGGAAGAGCCCTTGCGCGTTGGGTTGCTCACCTTGTATCTGCCAAGCCTGACACTCCGTCGACAGAGCAAGTGCAGGGTGCAGTGATGCCAGTCATGGGGAGCAGCGTCCGCCAGCCGCCAGCCTCTTTGTGTCTGCTTCCTCGTGTGTTTTCTTAACTAGTGCTGACGTTTGCGGAGAAGGGAGGGGAACGGAGGCTGTGTGTCTGCTGCCTTCCGGAGCGTGGAGAAAACAGTTCATATGGCAGTGCCGAAAGCCGTCGAGTCTCGGGTGGGGTGACCTCAAGTCGCAATCCTATATTGTGGGGTCCCCCCCACTATATGGGGAAAACGATCGCAATGAACGAAGTGGTCGACGTCACAGCGGTATGCTATGTGTTGTGTGTTTAATGGCTTGGTTGACTGGAAAAACTAGCCCACAACCACCCGGTTGTTCGCGTTTACAATAGTTTCGTTCGCGTGCGTGGTTCGATTCGCGAAACGGTATCATGTCGCTACAAGCAAGGCCTTGACGCGCTCCTGCTGCCGTCGATCTGTGGCCCAGGTCAACAATAACCGTTGGTCGTCGCGCACACCAGCGGTGGAGATTTGTCTCCTCTACCAGCGCAACATGCATTCGATGCAACCTCAACACACCTTCTCTCAAACCAAGATAAAATAACCCAAAACTCTGATTTCAAGACAAGCAGGTGACACGCCGAACCCATGACTTTCGATACGTGCTCACAAAAATAGACTTTACCAGAGGGCACCACTGGGCAGCCACACACGTGGTAGCGCGTTCAGATTTTTCGCTGAGGCCGTGCCCGTGGAAGGCTGCAGCTGCGGCCCGAAAAGTCGGTGAACCTACGTCCAAACCATGCATACTCCACCGCAGAACTCGCAATCTCTTCTAACTGCGGGTTTACACCAGTCTTTCTTGCCTTGGACCGCAAACAGTTCGGGGGTTTGCGTTTGTGGTGGCACGCACAGCGGCGGGTCGTGGATGGTATGGACCTAGATTTGCGGACGATTCCGGCCGCAACTTCAACGTTCGACGACATGGCCCCAGCAACAGATCTGGGGAATGCCGGTGCCCGTTGTATGTCCTCAACTGGTTTTCCGTCCAACATGTTTCGTTGTTTTTATCGCAGAGAGCCGCCGTGTGGATTATTTTGTTCTGCATTCGTAAGGTATGTGGAGGTACTGCAGACTGCATGATATGCTAGAAAAGAAATCCCAACCGCTTCTCTCTGTAACCAATACTGTACCTACTGCTGGAAGAACTTTTCTGTAAAATAAACATGAATAAAAGACTACCCGTTCGGGATAAACCACAGTCGAACGGGATGGGTTTAAAGTCTTGACGGTGGGTGGGAGAACAACCGGCCGGATGTACCGGGCATATTTTGAGCCCTTTTAAGCCTAAACACTGATTTCTTTTTGACGGAGATGGAGATTTCGGTCTCTGATCAGTATCTTCAAATATGCGTTCTGGTGCAGCTGATATAGTCCATGGTCACAAGCCAACTGCCCAAATAGGGTTACACTTCCCTAGGATGAATATATATATATATTGTATGGAGACCCGAAAAAATCCTCCGAACGCGGTACAGCAGTAGCTAACAAAATCTGACCGGGAGACCATCAAACCCGGCCGAGAAGGAATCGAAAAGACAAAGAAAATAAAAAGTAACGCAGGAAACAGGAAACAGGAAGCAGAAAGGTCCCATCCAACGAGCAAAACAAGTCGAACAGGGAGAGAAGGGGGGGGTGGAGTGCATGCGCCGCCTTGGGGTTGCAACGGCGAAGCCAATCCTCACACGGCTATCCAAAAGCAGTTCGTGTGGTGGGTCATTCAAGGGTCGATCCACCCGAAGCTATCGTATTAAATAAATATCACAGGATGTCGTCGTCGCCTGACATTAAGACTTGATTATAGAGTGCCCCTCTACATGGGGACAGTTTTTTTTCCCCACGCAGCACGTGTTGCGACAGCATGCCATCCCTTGTCGTCACCACACGTCTGCATCAAGTTTCGTGCTGCGACAATGAGGCGTACTGACGTCCTGCGTGTGGTGCTCATGGCCTGCGATGTGTGCTCTTGCGGATGGTGTACGTATGGCTGTGGCGCTGTGGCCGGCTCCTACCGGCTGCCGGGTGCTGCGGTGAAATGATGATTCGATTTACAACGAGAACACTCCCGCTTCACACCGGGCAGCCACCAGTCAACATGTTTACGCCAACCTACTGTTATAAATATCAGTATCAACGACGAAGACCGCCGCTACAGGTATTCACAGGTGGACGTCCACCCCCCTTCCCCACAATGTCGGATGCCCTCGCCCTCTTGTGGAGGCCTTGACAAGGTCGAACACCTTGGAGAAGACAACCAAGGCCTTGAAATGGGAGAAATTGAGTTTTTTTTTAGGCCTTGGTTGTCTTCTCCAAGGTGTTCGACCTTATCAAGGGGGAAAGGGGGTCGACCTCCACCTGTGAGAATTCTCTTGAATACAACCCAGTGTACGATGTCACATGCATCATGAGCGATTTCAGTCGCACAAAACAATACCGGTTTCAGTATAGGACTAAACGCGGAAAAACAAGCTCTAATTGAAGGAAATTCAACTTGCAGAACAATATTTCAGGAAAGGTATCAAGAACGATCCACTGATGGATGCGGTAGATTCCGAAGCGGTTCGTAGAATGCTTCCTAGATCGGGGACACATCCCTAGAACGGTTCTCAGGAATGTTCTTAGGAACGTTCTCAAGAAAGTCCAGAATAAGATTATAAAGGTTCCCGGGACGTTTGCGGAACAGCCGTAGTCTTATAGAGCTGTATTTGGTTCCAGGAACGTTTCCGGAACGTTTCCGGACTGGTACTAAGGTTCTTCATATTTCGTCGGTAATTGACAGAGCGGCTGACCAGGTAGAGCGCACACGCCCCCCACCAGAGTTCACTATGTTTCCTGCCCAGCTCAACAATACAACAAAATTGCGGCATCTTGCTCTCATTTCTCTTTGGATCAAATTCCACATTTGGTTGTACACTCATGTCTACAGCAGTGCACCCCCGAACACCTGTCAAAAAGGTGTGGCACACACTTCTGTTGCCTTGCTCCTCACGGCTGCTACCGCCGTAGCACAGGTCACTTGAACAGATAGACTTGCGTGATCATCCTATAATCTGATTTGTAGTGAGACCTCTGCTCAGCAGATCTGACGTTCGCTGAAAAGAACACCCCGAGGAATCTAGCACAAGCAACACCACCACGGAACTGTTCTTGACTACGTACACAGTCTTCGCATACCCTAAGCCTCTGATTATCATCACCTAATTCTGTACATCGACAAACCCACACGACCATGTCAGGAAGGAATGCCGGCGCCCTTCAACCGAAGTCTGGCCACCCGCCCCATTGGGGGGGGGGGCAATACTTCCCACTAGTCAAATGGAGACACGCACACAATGACTCAGACGACAACACTACAATATCATATCGGGGGCACTGCGAGGGGGGAGGGGGGGGTAGCGATACGACGTAGTAGAGGGATATGTCCGGCTGGAAATCCTGCCACCTCCTCGATCATCAGTCCGGGACATATCTCTCAACCCGTCCAGCCATTTCCGTCCTGCTCTCTTCAAATGCATGCACCTACGTTTCTGTTCTGAATGTTGGCGTGTTTTGCTTCTAGACTACTTGTATAAAAACAACCGCAGCTGTGTTGAAAAATGTACGTGCAGCACCTGAAAACCGAAAACTGCTGTTGTATGCTTACGTGTCTACGTGTATGTAGTGGGTTGTTTTTCGAAAGCAGTGAACAAGTCGAGACCGGTCTTTATCACAAACCCTCAATGAGCAGACAGACAACATCCAACAGCTCACTCGGCAAGGATCCGTCATAATCTCGACGAAAAAGGTCTGTGGCGTCAAAACATCACCGGTTGATGTGAGATCCGTGCGCCGTGGATTGGTGCTACGGGCGCTGCGCCTTTTGACCTTTTGGTGGGAGGAGAAGCTGCTCATTGGAAGCCCGCCCGCTACTGCGGCCACCTCTCTATAACGGGCTCACCGCTGCACGAGGGCAGATGCGAGCAATGTCAGGTCTCGCCAAGAACCAAGCACTACAGCAGCAGCAGTAAGTATATGGCAGCCGCGTGAGAGCAATGGAACCCGGCCGATGAACACACGCCGCGCTCTGCTGGTCAATACGTACACTTGTACTCATTCCGGTGCTACGCTCAACTATAGCCTACACGAATCTTACCACTCTTGCCTGCCGTCTCCTTGCTGCAGGTGGAAGAGGTGCGGGCACCGGGCGTTGTCACAACCAAGGGTCACAACTTCACAGCTCTGAATGGTAGATACGCTGGCGTAACGCCATTTTCCTTGGGTCCGGAATTTTCGCCGGACTGTCGGCGTAGCATACGGAGGGATAAACGCCATTCACCATTTTTTTTCGGCCCATCTGGCCAGCCCCTCTCATCCGCCCGGTGTCCTAGGCAGCAGCAGCGAGCGGCCATCACGAGAGGGCGGGGTGCCTCGTCTCTGTCCGAATCAACCCAAACCACACCTGACACCTTTACCCGACATGCAAAAGGGCATAAGCAGCGCCAGGAGTGACCCTTCCACTTCCTCCCCTCTCCTTCATCATCTCATCTTGCAGCAAGCGGTGCGAAACCCCGGAGGCACTGCTGTGTTCGATGTAGACTCGAGGGTAAGCGCATGTACGTTGCCAAGGGTTTTGTCCTGTCAATCTTCCATTTTTTTGCGGCCATCAAGCTATGGGTAGCCTAAGAACATGATAATGACATCGGTCGGCGAGTGGGCCATCGTCCTATCAACGAAATATATCTACAGCATGTCCGGTCGCGAACCAAGTGTTTACTGGTATGGTATGTTGTATGGAAACACTTGAGGTCGACAAATTATTTTTCCCACACATCGGGGCAACGTGTCGCACGTCAGTTTCCTGTCGCGACAACCCGGCCTATTTGCGTCCTATGTGAGGTCCGCATGGAGCTGCGATGTGCGTTTTGTCGGTGTTGTCCAATACGAGAGTGCACATATGGCTGTGGCCCAAGTGTTTTGGGAGCGGCGGATCTCCTAGTCCTCTGATTCCGCCTCAGAACACAAACAAACACCGACAACCGACTGTAAGATGGACCGGCAAAATGGGCTAATGACATGTGAGCTGTAGGTTATTAATTTATCGGGGAAAAGCTTGCAATCCTCATGCTGGCAGTCTATGTCTGCGCAACCTTTGTGTCGTGCATACGACCAACCGGCAACGCTGAACACTGCGGAACTCGCCCGCTACAACACAGACAGCGTTGCCGCTGATTGAACATCCACGGCCATTCACCCTTGTCATGTGCTTGGCACGACCTGTCAGTGTCGTTCATATGTGAAGGGTCTACGCGGAGAACTTTCCATCGCGCAACACTGCTGTACACGTTCCACGGTTACACAGACCATCGTCTCTCTCATACCAATATCCAGGCTCCATTTTTTCGGAGAACAGAACAACCTACAGTTTGTACCTGTATGCAGCGCACAGAGAACAAATCAGATTAAGCGCTTGTCCTTCACACGCACAGGATACCTTCCGGTAACACGCCATCCGTACTCACACATGCGACATGGCTGCTTCGGAACGCAGGGTCTCGTAGTAGCCTATCACCACCCAGCTACATAAGGTTTTGTGTAGTAACGCATAACCATTGTAAACAGCCCCGTACGCCATCCTCTACCATTGGCAAGTCCGACGCACAGGTGAACTTGCTACCCGTACGTAATATAAAACTAGGGTTAAGGATTGGCTCCCCGCCCCCCAATGGGGCTGGGGGCCAACATCCAGGACGGATGGTGGTGAGTGTCCGGGAGGAAGGAAAGAAGAAGAAAAGGGGGAGAGGATTTGTAGGGGCGGGAAGAAGGGACGGTGTTGGGAGAGGCAAGGAAGTGGTGAAGAATTTCGGCACTCGACGAGCGCGCGGTTCCGTCGGGGGCGAAAGGGACAAGTCAGTCCGCGTAGCCTTGTCTATCGGATCGAAAAGCCGAAAAATCGAGGTATACATTATGTACATAACGATGGAGAAGGCCGACGAGGAAGGTACGAAGAGAGGAAACTGCACCCCACGTTCGAAGTCGGTGTGAAAACCGCCGGAAGGAAGGAGTGCGAAGGGAACGAACAAAAAACGGAGACGTCGACGTTTGCGTCGTGGAACGATCCTTCCGTATAACGCAGGTACTCACCAATGCAAGACGGGGAGGTAAAATACCCATCGTGAAAGTCAAAGCGCAGGTCATAACTGCATATGACCCATGCGCGGAGAAGTTACCACGGAGACTTATCAACAAGAAGTTTGAAGGCCGGCTGAGAAGGTTTGAAGACACAAACCCTTAAGCGACGATGGCAAGCGCAACGTCAAAACTTCACAAGAAGAAAAGTGCTTACCAAAAAAAGAAAAGTCATAGCCTCGTAACATATTTTCTCTTTTCTTCCTGTTTCCTTTTATTTTTTCTCTTTTTCTCATTTTTCTCTTTGTCGCTCTTTTTTCTCGCTTTTTCTGATCAGATGGCCTTGTCTCTGCTTGCGTGTGAAGCACCAAGATTGAACCAAGGGGGTGTACCTCTTTCTCTCTGGCCCGTGATGCTGACTCCTAGTCTCAGTTGTTACCTCGCATAGCGCGCAGAGGGAGCGGAGGACTCCAGAGTATCTGTCGTTGATTTCTATTGACTTGCGGACCCCTCGGGTCCAGTTTGTTTGAGCGTACCTTTTTAGGGTAAGTTACCCTGTGACCACGGGAATCGACCGCGTCAAGTGTTGGATCAGTACGGACATATGAAGGTACTGGGTAGAGAGAGATCGGAACGGTTTTTAATGTGAAGACAACAACAACAACAACAACAATGATGAAGGCCGACCCGTCCTGCGTCGTTCGGTGTAAAGTGATAAATGCGAAAGATGGACTGCGTAAAGATCCAGCGGTCTTTTTCGGCAGTGGCACAGAAATATGCAACCACATGTCGCAAAAAAAATAAAAGTTGAGCGGGATACTGTAGTTAATTGAACACCGCCTTCTCTGTTGTTGCAGGCAGGTTTGCTCCCACAACCCGGGAACCCAACCCACTCTTGTATTTCGGCCTACAAGACTACAATCAACGCAAGCACCGGTAGGAGAATGCGTGAAAGAATCCGTGACAGCACAACTCCACTCTCCTACGACATCTATGTACAGTAGTACTGGTGTCGTTGTAGCACCATGTGGAAGATCTCCGAGGAGTCCTCCTGCGCGGTAACGACAACATGGCGAGAGCTCTACGTGTACCTACATGTGGCAGCCGCACGACACACGAACGGATGTTTGCATCGCATTGTGCTATGGTTCGCCGTGGCAGGAAGTATCCCATCCAGTTAGGTCGTTGCCATAGTTGTTGTTGTTGTTGTTTTTCTTCACATTAAACTCGTGTCAGTTACTAATCCCAAAATCTAGCAAAGACTCGGCCCGTGGTCACAAAAATGCTAAAGCCATCAGAAGATCTAAAGAACACGCACACTATTAGCAAGAAAAGGGTACACAAGCCCAAGGAGGTACACCTACAATCCCTGCAGCACGTTTGCGTGCTCACAACTGAACTACACGCCCACACACTACAATTCGACATAGTACGCGGACGTCGTTCGGCGTCTAGTCCATACTGCTGTTGCAAAAACACAGCAGTAATCAAGCTATGCATGCAATTGTTTTTTGCTTCGGTTCACTTTTGCCTCCACAACCCGAGAATTCCACTGCTGTATCTCGATCTAGAAGACTCCAATCAACAACCAGCACCGGCAGAAGTGCGTGGAAGATGCTGTGACAGCACAACTAAGTCGATACTCGTACGACTTCGATGTACAGTCGGCGTCTGGTCCATACTGCTGTAGAAATACAAAAATCGAGCCATCTGTTTTTTTTTTTCCCCATACAGTACTATTAACAAGAAATGTATCACGTCACGACGACCATCCTGTGAGTACATATACAACATGATCTTATATATTCTATTTAGCCAGAAGGAATATTTTGATATTTTTCTGTTGCATCCCGTTCCTTCCCGTGGCAAGCCCATGGTATATTACGCGTTTTGCAGGTGATGATCGATTTGAGGGTATCTTGTTTTCTCCTCGCTCGGCCCTTCCCCTTGATTGCATAGACAGGACGGTGTAGTTTTAAGGAATAATAAAAACACACACAGAAAGACTACCCATTCGAGATATAGCCACAGTCGAACGGGATGTGGTGGAGTCTTTTCAGTGAGTGGAGGGAAACCGGCTGGGTACTGGACTTATTTCAAGTCTTTTCAAGTCTATACACTGATGATTTATACCAGTGATGCCAGCTGGTGCTAAGTACAAAAACATCTGTATAGGTAACATACATTTTACAATACATCCCCTGTAGTT
Organism: Ectocarpus siliculosus; assembly: GCA_000310025.1. Taxonomy (NCBI): domain Eukaryota; class Phaeophyceae; order Ectocarpales; family Ectocarpaceae; genus Ectocarpus; species Ectocarpus siliculosus. Next base: position 1,295,676 of record FN649758.1, on the reverse strand, counting down.
CTCTACTGGGTCAACGACAAAGTATCGGGGAGAATCCCTCCGTTGTGTCGTGTATTGTAAAATGTAACCTTCACAGGGGACACGGCGCAGTGTCTATTGACAGCTTGCTGGTTTGTTGAGCATATTAGGAATAATATTGTAAGAATCATGGAAGATGGGACGAAGTCTACAGCAGCAGTACATCCCTCGTTTTTCAAATCTACAGATTTTTTAATTTCACGGACAGCAGGTGTTTCCCGCCGTTTTTTTTAATTTTGCAAAACGTATTTGATCCTTTGGGGTAACGTATCAGTGATGTTTACAGCAGTAGATGAGAATGGTACACCTGGTGCATGGTAGGTAGGGCATAGCAGTCAGTTTGTATCATGTTAGCTTGTTTCTTGTTATGTTTGGTGTTGGTAAACACCATCAGTAGAGCACGGAAAGTAGTGTGTATTTGCTATTCATATGTCTACAAATATATCCGACGCTGATTTTCCATCCAAGCGGTGCGGAAACGGCATGCATAAGGCCGAGACCATGGATAACCCTTTCTGGTCAACCTTCCTATTGCCTGCGTCGTTCCCGAAGTTGAGCTTCGCATGTATTGTCGCTTGCATGTAGACACCACAACAACAGTTTTTTCACTAGCAGTCTTTCTGTGATGTTACCATGCTTCATGTAAGAGATACAACTCTAATATGTGGTTTCCAACCTTTCTGCGACGCATGCCTCTCAATTTTTCTTCAGCGTTTTCTAAGGTATGATCGCGTTCTTCTTCCGTTCGTTGTTATTGTTCGTTGGTGTTCTTCTTCGCTTGGATATAATAACTAGGGCATTAAGGGCCCCTCCGCCCCCAGTGGACGGCGGGGCCCGAATCGCAAGGCGAAAGCGGCGGGTAGGCTTGTAGAAAGAGTAGACCAACAGTTTCATGGAGGAGCTTGTCGACTGTTTGTAAGGTGGAAGTATGCACGACCGAGACAGAAAACGGCAGTGTGTGCGGTTCGAGAAACCTGACGTCTGGGCTTTCGCGGTTAAAAAGGTACTAGAGTATCATGCCCTATGGCACAAGACACCTCTTGTGTGGACAGGGAGGATTTTCGGGACCTACATTTGCAGCTGCTACCCTTACATCAGGCAGAAGAGCTTTTGCAACGCCACAATGTACGCGTACGGAACAGCACGTGGTAGAACACTGAAAACGTAGTCGAAAGAGAATCACGCAAGAAAAGAGGTGGAAACGAAAAATAGTACGATGAGCGAGTGGGCTGGAGGAATGCAGGAAAAGTTACGAAATAAAGGTACTTAGTATGTAGTCCGCCAGCTAGGGTTCGCACGCATGCAGTTCACGTACGTAACGTAACTTCCATTTTTCACCTGGAGTTCCAAGACGGCGGTCCATTGAGTGATATTGCGTAGAAGTACCTAACATGTGAGATAACAATCTGCGTTCGGAAGTACGGTGCATCATACAGAAGCGTAGGCTGCGTGTATCGCGCCGCAGGCGGTGTTAGCTGTGGAAACCCCTGACGCCGATGTGCTTGGGACAGCAGTGCATATACTTCATGTCTTGCGGCCGTGCACGTCAACGAGTTCTGTTTTCACGGTCCATATGTCACCGTGACCTGCAGTGACTCCCACGTATGAGGACGCAATACCTGTTTGCTGCACAGCTGGAGGCTGCGTGTATCACACAGCAGCGTGTATCGTGCGTTCCGTTGCCTTACCCCAGACGCCGATCTTGTTTGTGATTTGTGCACACCACATGGGAGCTTATAAGACAACCTTTGTTGTGGGGATATTAGCCGTTACCTGCAATGACACAGTTAGAAGGGCGCTTGACTGCTCGTAGTCGCTGTTCTAGCATCACCGCAAACAAACCTCGATTATGGTATATACTTACCTTCAATGATAACCCAAAATCACTCAGAAAATTGTGTAGAAAATCCCTCGCTATTTTCTAGTGAAACGACGTACGGTGACTTCCTACAAATAAATAAATCATCTTGATGACATAATGGTATGTGTGCTTGGTCGATTCGACATATTCAGCGCTGTATTTCGACATCGTCCGCCCTCTGGCGAAAGAGAAACACTGTCCACGATATACACGACATTGGTGATCCTTCTTTTGTTGGGACACCTTCATTACACCGTTGTTTTCTTTTTTCCTATCTGTTGCGGGGGCGCTTTATTCTTTTTCACCAATGGCGCCTAGGAGTATACACAGTAGATGTGCTCCGACATTGCGGCTGTTCTTCGTGAAAGTTACCCCACCCAGCGTTTCTAACAACACGATGGAATGGCCTTTTTTCTCTTTGGCGCTTGAACACACCTACAGGCAGGGACTTATTTCCCTCTTTCTCTGGCCTTGTTTCGGCGACATGGTTGGTGATCACTGATATTGTGGAGTTTTCGGTGTTTCATCACCAAAACAAATTAGCTATCTTCTCAGCTTTTCCCATAAGACGTTCCTTCATGTTCGAGTATGTACTTCCTACGGAGGGTGTGCCGGCGGGAATTTTGCACGCTTGCACAAAAACGTCTTGTTGAATCATTCGAAATCAACTTCCTTATATTCGTCTGTTACTATTTATTGTCCATTTCTTCTCATTTTCGCTGTTGGGCAGCAAGTGGCCCACCCTCTTCGCCCTCTTTAAGAGCACCAAACCAGCTCGAAACACCCGTGGAATTTGCACCTCATCCTTACTTCTTCGTCTCCACAACCATCCGTCACATTCTGGCCGCCAACCCATTGGGGGGCGTGGTGCCAATCCTTGCTCCTAGTTCTCTACTACAAATATCCTATGCTCGACGGTGGCAACGAAGTAACAAGAGGAGCCTCGACCCGAAACTAGAGATGGGCACCGGACGTGAAAAAACAATAACCGATAACCTGCTAGGAGGCGTTGTTCTCAAAATAAAACTCCGACATATCCGGGTTTTTTCAGTCCCGGTTAACCGGTTCAAAAAAGGACACGCCTCCGCAATATTTCAAAACTGGGTCTGGTGGCTTCGTAGCATGCATGCCCGTATTTCAACCACCCTGCCGGTGTTTGTGCAGAGATTCACGTGCACCATAATTGTCGTAGTACCAGAGAAGAGATGGGCACCGGAAGGGAACAACAAGAATGGGAAAGACTGGCTAGGAGGCGCTACTCTAATAAGAAACGGTGTACAATACAAGCGGTTTTCTTAGCGCCAGTTAACCGGTTAACCGGGTATAACCGGTTGAAAACCCTCCTTGTCGAATTTCTCCAGTTTCGTTTTTTTAGAACCGTAACCGATAGACGCCTACTGGGTTTCCAGTCAACCGGGTGTATCCGTTTTTTCTAAACGGTGCCCATCTCTACCCGAAACGGGCTTTATTTTCTCCGGATGTCAAGTGTACCGTTTCTGCGATGCGAATGAATTGGACAGCAGGGGACATGATAAAACTGTAGGTGCGGATGAGGTCGTTAGTTTCTCTCGTTACCCAGGGTGCTACCCGAACTCTCTTCATTTTTCCTCCTGTTCAACTCAGTGCCGCTATTCAAGTTACGCGTAACTTCTGTGCTCATCGTTCTGTGTTCTTGATCCACCTGATCACCCTCCCCACTTTCACCCAACGCTTGCTGCGCGCTCTTGACCCGTCAGGATGAAAAGTGTGGTCACACATTTGCTGAGCTGCGGGCATTTGCGCGGGCAATCAGGCGCGCCCTTTCGCAATTGGAACGAGTCGGGTCAAATGATGCACCGGCGCACAACATTGGCATTCTCGCAGCGAGCGGCGGACATTCGCTGTGCGCGGCTTGGCTTGCGATTCTGTGGGAGGGTCGCACAGTCGTTCCTTTAAGCGCCGAGGCTCCGGTACACCGGATCGATAGCATCCTTGCGGATGCCATGGTGAGGGTAGTGCTCGTGACCGACGAAGAAAGCGCTGTCGTCGCGATGAAGGCAAGTTGCCAAAACATTTCGATTTTGGATATCCGAAGGTTGGAAGCAACAGCAGCGGACGACGGCCCCGTGCTCTGCGACAGTGAGGATGATGTGTCAACCTCTTTCGATAACTTCGAGAAGCCAGCCGCCAGCAATGGAGACGCGTACCTCTACTACACGTCGGGTTCTTCGGGAGAACCAAAGGGGGTTTCCTCTGGTCACGGCCCCATGGTGAATCGCCTCCGCTGGATGCGAGAGCGGTGGCCATTCGCAGAGGACGAAGTATGCTGCCAACGGGTGGAACACGTTTTCATCGACTTCGTCGCGGAGGTTTTTGGCCCACTGTCGTGTGGCATTCCGATTATCGTCGTGCCGTCCGCGGTGCGGAAGAACCCAGTGCTGTTGAAAAGTTTTATCATCAACCACGGCGTTACACGGATAACGTTGGTCCCGACGCTGGCAAGACGTGTTGCCGAAGCAGCACTTATGGTGCCTTCCAACTTCGGGATGGCCTCCGAACGTAGCATCTCGGCGAAGATGAACGACGAAAACCACGGTTCTACGACGACGGGAGGACTTGCGTTTTTCAAGAACGTTCGGCTTTGGATACTCTCTGGGGAAGCGCTGCCGTGGGCCGTGGCCCGCAGCCTAGCACGGCTCTCCATGCCTAATTCAACTCTGCTGAACCTCTACGGATCTACTGAGGTGGCGGCAGACATTACTTTTTTCAGTTTGAGCTGTCAAAGTGATGCCTTGGCCACGAGCGACGGCAAACAAGGCGCAGAGGAACGGGTCAGGAACCCGCCTAGCGTTCCCATCGGTCGACCTATCTCTAACTGTGGCGTGGAGCTATTGGAGGTGGCGCAACATCACAAGCGACGGGATGAAATACCCACGCGCGACGAAAGCCCGCCGCAAAGCCTGCTCAGGATCGGTCCCGAAGAACAGGGGCGTGTGGGCATGCTGTACGTGTCGGGGGCTGGGCTAGCGCGTGGGTACTGGGGGAGACCGACGGCGACGCGAGAATGCTTCCCCTCTTACACGTGGGACTCGGCGTCTTCGTGTTACGAACTTTGTTCAAGCGATCCTACGGAGGCCTTGCCCTTGCATGTGAACACCCCGACGTTACAACCACATGGTGACGGAGACGCGCGTGGTGATGGTGAAGACATCAAATCTGGGTGTCAACACGGGCAGAAAGTTCGATTTTTCTGTACAGGTGACCTGGCATCGTTCGAAAGAAGCCAAAAAGGCGGAGGGTGGAGTCTTGTGTGCCGGGGACGCCTTGACCAACAGATCAAGATCAATGGTCGCAGGTTCGACTTGTCAGAGGTGGAGGCTTGCCTTATTCAGTCCGGGGGCGTCACCCTGGGAACAGCCGTCGCTCTAACCGAACAGCACGGTGGCGGCGGTAAGGAAGGCTCCGATTCGGGGGTTGGAGACGTAGTCGGCGTGGTAGTTTCACCCGAGACAGTGGACACCGATCTTGTCCTGGCCGAGTGCCGACGCTGCCTGCCGAGTTTTGCAGTACCGCAGATCGTCGTTGCAGTCTCGACCATGCCAACCCTCCTGGGTAGCGGGAAAGTGGATCGTCGGGAGGTACGGAGGATGGTTTCCAAACATTGGCATCATCATCGCGGAATTGCCAGCAGCGATGGTTCCGACCAGGTGGTATCTGGCACCCGCCAAGGATCGACAAGCGTCCGTGACATCAGTGTCGAAAAGGGGATGAGTCTCATCAACGAGGCCGTGGTACGCACGATTCAGTCCTACGACCGTCTGGATATGCTTGCCGAGCGAAACCAGATTGGCGACGACAGCAACCTGTTTGTGGAAGTGGGTCTTTCTTCTGTTCAAGCAGTACGCCTTGTGCACGAGCTCCGACGCATTTTTTCGTGCAATGTAGGCCTGATGGACTTGTACTCGCACCCGAGCGCCCGAGCGCTGGCTCAGTGGCTGGCACTGACTGTTGGCGCCGAAGCTGAGGATGACAAGACACAGCAGTGTGGTGACGTTGTAGCCGGAGAGGAACGGCTGCAGACCTTCGGCGTCGCCGGGTGTGCGCGTGTCAAAGGTGGCAGCATTGGCACGAGCAACGATAAAGAGGGTGGTGACGAACGCGGAGCTTTAGACAGCGCTAGCGATACGGGCGCAACCTTTACCATTCGGCCAATCACCGAGACCGTACTGATGGAGACGCGGGCCCTCGTCAGCAGCGTCTTTCTGAACAACGAGCCCCTTCTCTCGTCGAGGTTCGCCCGTTACCGTGCTACTCTGGGTCCGGTGGGAGCCGCGGTTGTTCGGCAATGCCACAAGCAGTTGGTTGGCCGCAGCATTGATTCGCTCCGGCGGGGTGGGGGGCGAGTGTTGGTTGCGACCGACAATACCAGCGGGCAAGTCCTTGGCTTCACCATCGGAACAGAGCTGACTGAATCCGCCCAGGGCTCAGGTTTCCTCGCGAGCAGCGTTGCTGAAGCAGGGAATCCATGGGGAGAAACGGGGGCAGGAAGAAGTGGGCCCACGAGTTTTCGCCGTCGCACCGGCACGACGCCGTGGCAGAAGAGTACAGAATTCCTGTTGGGATTGCCACTCCAGCCAATGCTGCGACCGGTTTCCGCCCTGGTCATGGAGCTCCTAAGCATATACCAGTACGAGAGAGGGTGGGCTTATGCGCCGGGCGATGTCATGTATATATCAGAGACAGGGTGTCGCCCGGGCCAACGAGAGATGGGCAAGGGAACGAGCCAGCACCGGGTAGAGAGGGTGGCTGGAGGTAAAACAAGCAATACAGGCAACGGCGGGGTGCAAACTGCTCTCATGGCGGAGATGCTAGAACGGCAACTTCTACGCGATGCATCCGCCGGGGGGTTTCTCCGCGCCGTGACCATCTGCACAAATGCGGTCACCGCACATGTTGCTCGCGAGCTAGGGTTCAGAGAAGTAGCCCGGATATCTCCCGTCCAGACGTACCACCCTCTCGATGACCAAACTTCGGAGGGTTCGCCTTGGCGGTGTCTTTCGCGAAGAAAAGCGCCGGCGTTGTTTTCAGCGGGTGAACACTCTGCCACTGCGCACGGGCGAGAGCGCAGCACACAACCGGGACCCTTCGCACGGGTGGCGGAAGAGCATGCCGACGTCATTTTGTTTGAGAAAGTTCTTGCGCCAGGTGTGCCGCCGGGAATGCTCTTAGGGTGCCGGCGGCAACAGGCAGGGATAATCGCCAAACATTCTGCGGCTTCGCTCACCGCACACTCCGACACCGCCACCGACGATGGATCTGACACACCTCGAATCCATGCTGTCGCTTTCGCTGCGGGCGAGCGTTGGCAGTTGGTGCAGGCTGGACGGGGCACTGGGCAGCACTATAGCGAGATGTTGGCGTTGCTGGCACGTAGTCTTCCCGGCCTAGCCTCATCTGGACGGGCTACAAGGTACATGATCGAGGATGAAGAGAAAGGGCAGGCCGCCTTCCTTCTCTTGACTGCTCCAGCGACGGCCTGTGGATCAGGAACGCCCGAAGAAGCAACAGCAGTAGTGGCTTCGTCGACGAAAACAGCACTAGAAGAACCAGGGCAGGTTGACGCTCCCGATGGTGCAGCACGCGCTGATGAAGATCCAGCGTGGACGGTTGCGGCGTGCATGTCTTGGCGTCGGTACACGAACCCACGCGGCGGGGACAACTTGCAGGAGCCGGTAGAGAGGGGTGCCGGAGACGTCGTGTCCATAGAACGGAGGATTGAGAACGAAGAACCACCAGCGAAAAGCGTCATGCCAGCCCCTTCGCGAGAATTGTTGGTTTTAGCTGTTGAAAGCCGCTGGCGGTACCGAGGGCTGGGAGCGGCGCTGGTTGCACGTGTACTAGCAGAGGCCCGCGAGGTTGGAGACTCTCACGTGCGTGTCCGCGCACTTTCAGAAAGTGTGGGTTTCTACGAGCGGCATGGGTTTCGGGCCGTAGACGATGAAGGATGTTTCAGGGCGGGAAAAGATTTGGAAGGGTCGGTGCGAGGTAGTGACGGGGAGTGTTTATTGGTTCATGACCTTGGGCAGGTACTTCACCGTTATTCGCGGTAGATACGAGGGTCGACTGTGGTTGGTTTTTATAGAGGAGATATAATCCCCACGATTGCGGTTGTTGGGTGGTGTGAAAAGGTTGGACGCGTGCACATATCTAACCCATGTCCTATATTCAGCACATATGTCAGCATGTGCAGAAAACGAAGTTAGCGGCCGACGTATGCATGCGAACGTTGCACCGGTTGCTATGCTGCCCAGTTATAGGCTGGTGCGCACCCCACAGAAAAAAACGGCGGAATATTGTCTTGAATGCCGCAGGTCGAGATTTCTAGTACAACTACATAGCTTGAAGGGTGAGCGCACAGGACGAATGGGTGCTTGTTGTGGCCCAGCTCGAAGCAAGACGGAGCGCGAAACACCTCAGCGTGTACCGTCCAGAGCAAAGAACGTGCTCAATATGTTTTTTCCCGACCCGGGCATGGAGTTGGTGAAGTGTTGTTCTATAGCGCCACTTCGACCACCCACAGGAACCGATCATTTTAGTTCGAACAGTTCTTCGCTTTCTTGCCCACACCAAATCTTTCTTAACCGGTATGGTAGGTGCCGGCTTCAGCGAAGGCACCGAAATAAAAATCCTACCGCCTGAACTTGAACAATTCCTTCTACACATTTCAAGCCCTTGATGCACAGAGTTGCTGGAGGGGCAAGGGCGCCAGCCATATCGGCACATGCCGGCACCAAGGAATACGGCCACTTAGCCGTTCGCCCCGGCTGACAGGAAAGGCTTTGAATCGTAATTGTGGGCGGTCGTTTCCTCCCGATAAAAGACGCCCGAGAGCTGACCAACGTCGTTGAGGTCTAGATACATCACACGCTCTTCGTCTCTATCGTTTTCGAGGATTTTCTCCACCTTAGTGGTGATGGAGGGCACCCACTTCTGAAACAATCGACGTCGCCAAAATATCGTCTCAGTTTCCGATGCTGCCATCCAAACGATCCACCGCACGCATGTCATCAACTGTCAAAAATACTTCAACCACTACCCCATTATTGGACTCTCCTGCTGTGCCGCACCGTTGCTTCGCACTGTCACCACCATCGCCGACATCCCCCGACTGCCGGTCACCTCTATCTCTCAAGGAGGAAAAGGCACCATCAACTTTCATGAAAGCTTGGTGGTTTCCTTTGATCCGGTCTAGGTTTGACGACCGTGGGAGAATGATCGCCCCGCTCTGTAGGGCCCACGATAGCGCCACCGTCTGTATTGATGTGCCATGCGCCGAGGCGATCGTGATGAGGGTGGGGTCGGTAGAAACCGGGTTTGGGGACGATGAAGACGACGGCCGGTGTGCCCACTGTCCACCTAGGGTGCTGTAGGCGATGTAAGCAATCCCTTCACGCGAGGGGGTGAGTGGATATCAAGGGTAGATCGTGAAGTAAGAGGTTGAGAAGAAAAAACGAAGGCGTTGTCAAAGCAGTAGGCGGGAACAGGTTGGCCTATCACCCCGCGGTTTAGACTTGCTACATGAAGAAGGGTACTATTTTCTCCCCACTACAGTACCACTCCCCACTCCCACACGAATTGAGTCACCGACATATGATAAGACGCGTACAGGGTAAGTGAGTTACTATGGAGCACGGTGTAAGAGACAACAGTTCGACCCGTTGCTTTCCCCGAGTGCCACCTGAGCAAAGAACACGTGTATCGATCACAGTAGTCACCCCACCTTGGACCGGTACCCTGTTAACCTCGCTGCAGATGCAGATGTACAAAGCAAATCGGCAAACGCGACAGACCGACCGGGATGGCCCGCTTACCGTGTTCGGCACACAGCGCTCGCACTGCCCTGTCTTGGTGAAACGGGTCCATCCAATTCTGCACCGCCGCGGGGGCGACAGTCGCCATCCCTAGCAATTCTCGGAGCAAGCTTTCCGAGAAGTTCGAAACCCCGATAGCCCTTACCGCTCCCTTGGAGTATAGGTCTTCCAGCTGTCGCCAAGCATCTTGCCACGGGGCCGGGCTGTCGAAGCATACCGTCACCACCGCCCCAAACAACGGCGAAGGCAAGTCGCGATTGCTGATTCAAGAAACAATGTTTTGGGTTCGCCCGTTGAGTTGACATTATCTGGCTGGCCAACCCTTCTGCGACCGTTTTCAAGAATGATGGTGAACGGTACCGGTAGTTGCGAGGAGAGTCTTCGGACTCGCCCCCCCGAAATAATCAGGATAAAGGTGGTTGTTTGGGAAAACAAGGACAAACCGGTCCGGGCGAGGCGAGCTGGTCCATCTCTAAGCACCATCGAACGTCGATACTATGCGTACGTGTATATGAGCATCAAAACTTGAACCCGGCCAAGCCAAACACGAGCCTTACCTATGGCCGAAATTAAGGAACGAACCGACAATCTTCAACCTTCGGCGGTCTTTAGCTCCAACTCGCATAGTTTCAACGCAGTGATGACGCCTTGGTATGAACTCACTTGACTGGGCACGACCCCGGCCAGCAAAACGGGGCGTGAAGCAGGAGCAGGTCAACCCCCTGAAAGGTTTTCAGCGAAAACAAAAAAAGAGGAACCGGACGTGAGGATCGGATGGGAAGGGAGCCGGAGTCGGAGGTCTGCAATAAATTTCTCCGACCTCGCTACAATACAAGCGAGTAGTCTTGATGGTGACGAATTTCGGAAGCAGTCGTTCACCGACAGGCCTTAAAATCGAGCCAAGAACGTGAGCTTTCGACGACGGGTACGACGCAGTTTCGCAGTTTGCAGGAACGAAAAACCGGGCAAGGAAAATCCGAAAATCCAGCCACAACACGAAAGCTTTGCTCACCTGCAAATTGCTGCTGGAGGCCTCCACCATGGCACCCAGCCGCTCGGCGCCGAAATCCCTCGGGTGTATCTTAGTCGTGACAAACACGTGCTCTCTAGGCAAAAGCGTCGCCCCCGACATCGCTGTGAACGATTCTCCTTTTTCTTCCCTTGGCGACAAATCTGTTTTCGTCGAAGTCGCCTGCTTGAGCGCCCTGCCAACAGCCCCTTCTCTGTACCATTCCTGGGCCTGCGGAAACGTCAGATGACCTGGTAACCATCAGTCAGGAGCAAAGGTAAATCAACCTGATACATGCATGTGGAAGACCCCATGCCCAAGAGGGCAGCAGAGCAGCATGGCGGCTAATCTCTACCCGTACACATGAAGCAGCTTTCAAAGAGCACACGAAAGTTGTCGAAATATATGTTGTGGCCCGGGCACAGAGTTTTCACGTACCAACCCGCAGATCGCGGCGAGCTAGACACAACATCTCTTGTGGACTGGATGACGAAATACCCCACAAATACAACCTATCTCTGGTACAGCGTGTCTCTTTCCTAGCGCTGGCTACTTGAGTTTGAAGTTGGAGGAAAGAAAATCTATTCAAGAGCCACAGAGGCAGGAGGAGACGAACGCAGGTAACGGCTATGTAAAATACCTGTGCCGTATCAATGTGCCGATAGCCCGCCGTCAGGGCCACTGCGACCGCCTCTTCTGTCGCTTGCCCGAGCCCGGCGGTGCCAAAACCTATCCTCGGGACTAACGGAGCGACAAAGAAGAGACAAACACGTACAGACGATCGAAATACGGCAAATGCCCGGCAATCGGAGTTATCGGTGTGAACGTCGCCTGTGACAAGTACTACGAGCTCAAATAGCGGAGATAGGAAAAAAGGAGACGGCACGAGTGGGATTTCGATGGCCGTGCACCGAAAACCAACACCAGAGTGTACGGACGAGACTCACTGCTGACCCCGTTGTTGAGCTGCACGTGCGAAGGCAGCTGCGGGACGGTCCTGCATTCCTCTCCACCCGCATCTAGGGCACCGGCCGCCGAGCTTGCCTGGCCACCCAGTAGCACAGCCATCAACCAAAAGGTTGCAGCAGCTCTAGCCAGAACCTTCGATGGCATAATCGTGCCGTACGTGTATCTCGCTCCACGCCGCGGAGGTACTCTCAACTGTTCGCGTGCGGACATTAAGGCAACAAAGCTTCGCGATTCACTGAACCGTTTGTCATTGAGCACGAAGTGACAAACTTGTCGCAAAAGGGTAAAGGGGGGTCTAACCGATAGCTGGGTGTTTGTGGGAAATAAAGAGGCCGCGCCGTAGTCCAAGTGTCCACGGCCATCAATGAGGGCGACGTGAGATTGTCGTTAGCTCGGAAACCGCCGTTGTTGCATCGCAAACCTTCAGAGTCAACCCTCTGGTGGTCGACTACAGCATAGACTGCCTATGTACATTACGGCCGCTGTCCTGCTGTCGATGCAAGCATAGATACATGGTCATGAGGAGATGTTGACATCAACTTTGACCTCAACTTGTTCCGCTGATGCAATGGCAGCCACACTCGCAATCACGACATCCGCGAAGGAATGTACAACCAGATACGGCAGTGCGGTTCGACGGGTATGACAAACGGTTCGTTGTTGCAATGTTGCAGAGTTACACAATACAGCAGTGTTGCAGTGCGGGATAATTCGTTTCCAGACATCGTCGCCGCACATTTGGAAATCAGATCACGTCATAAGTCGCGTACCGGCGGTACAGGGCGAGGAAGAATCGTGTAAGCTCCACAGCCGCAACCGCCCACCAAGGGACAGCACTTGTTCTGCTGTACGCGCACGGCCCACCCGCCAAGCCGCTGGCACCCTGGCCGTGGTCCGCTCGACCCCTCCCTTGTTTCCGTCGCAAGATTTAACAAAACCATTTTTTCAAAAATGTTCGTACCTGCGGAGCCCCCAAATTTGCAACACCGGTCTGCTGTTTGCGCCTGTGCTTTCAACGTGTCTCTCTGCTGTGTACATGCTCCACACTCAGTGCGTGACGCGTCGGGTCCAACACACGTGAGTGCTAGCCGTGGGTCGTACAGTCACAGATGTACTGGGTGAACAGCGTATTCTCCTTTGGGTGTTGTGTCTAGTACTCCCATCTGGGTGTCCTGTATCCCGCCCTTCTTCCAGGCCTTTGAGTCGCGCTCTGCTCTCTCCCTCGTCGCCTTGCCATGCCTGCCCGACAGCCTCGTGATTTGGCATGACCCGTATTTTCAACGTTGGACACATTACCGTGGGGATGTGCTCAAAACACAAGCCAATACATCGGACTGCTTGGTGCTGTTGCGGTTGCAATTTTTTTCATGCCCACCCAATCGTGGTTTTCAACCAGAAGGCGAGGCAAGCAAGGTCAACGACGCATTACACGCCAGCCCCAGCCAGGCAGCCTCTTTCGGTGCGTCCGGGCCTACGCCCACCCGAGTACTCTCCTTGGAGGACCAACATGAGCTCCAAAAGGAAGAGAAATGCATGGGAATACAACGAGGAGGTGAATATAGAACCTGCAGCTGATACGGTCAGGACACCGGAGAGCAATCGCAACCGCAAGGTACGCTGTAACTCGAAGACAGTGGTTACACGAGTACTACAGCAGAACAGCAGCTCTGCTCTGTAAACACCAGTGATGTAAACAAAAGGCACCACCTAGGAGCCCACGCAGCTCTCGCGACGCCAGTCTACCACACACCAGCGCCCGGGCCACATTGTCTGTATATCTTGAAAGCGCTGGTGGAGTACTCAGTCTTGCAGCACATGGCGGTCTATTTACCCATTTCTTGGCTTACAGCAGCAGTGTCTATCGAACCGCCTCCACCGCTCACATTAGTCATGATACGTGATTGCCAGCGCGGGCAGGGTGGTGTGTGCAACAATGCGGCCAGGCGGCAACCAAGACAGACGTGCGTTCGGTCCGTCAAGCCCACAACTTGATGGGATTCTAGCTATATGTCGTTTCACGCGCTGCTGCTCTTTAAGTGACTCTCTACAAGTACTTGTTTTATTTCCGAAGGTGCTTCGTAGCGTTTCAAGAGCAACCGGACACGCCAGCAGTCACATGTGGTACACTACATATCGACCGAGGGGTTTCCAAAGGGAAAGAGCACCGCGTCGTCCCCTACCCTACGCCCGTCACGTCAGATATCGATAACGCCCTCGCAATAATCCGTGCACAGCCCAACGCATCTATCTGCAGCGGTCCGAACACGATTAGTAAAAGAGCCTAGACCTGCGCCACCTCGGCAAAATGCACACCACAGACCTACCCATTTGATCCCGCCTCAACAGCTGCGCCCTCCCCCCCCCCCCCCCCCCCCCAAAAAAAAAAAAAAACCCCCCCTTTTTCCCCCCCCTCCTTCCCCCTCTAAAAAAACCCGCCCCCCCCCCCAAAACCCCTTTTTGCACCCAAACCCCCCCCCCCCCAAACCCACACCCCATTTCTAAATAAACCTTTTTTCTTCCCCCCCCCCCCTCCTCTTTTTCCCCACCCTTTTTCCAATTTTTTCCCCCAAAACCCCCCCCCCTTAACCCCCCCCCCAACAATTTAACCCCCCCCCTCCCCCCCCTTTTTTTTTCCTA
>FN649758.1:1229753-1268476 GCA_000310025.1 Ectocarpus siliculosus | reverse complement strand
GTCACACAGGACTTTGTGTGTTTTCTTGTTTTCCGCCCTTGCTTTCGACGAGCTTGTTGCCGTGACCCCTTGGAGTCGAAATCAACGGGCTCCTTTTCCCCTCGTAGACCGTGAAGCTCAAGACGGCGTGTACACGCGAATCATCGACCCGCGTGTCTGCGTTTCCATCCCATCTGGCACCAGTCCAACACGTTTCGGTGCATGCTTGGCGTGTCAGCCACGGTCACACAGGAAGGAGATACGCACCGTGACACAGTTTGTTCTAGAGTCTGCTATGCACGTGCCTAGCGTTTTTCTTGTCTTTGGACGTTTGTGTCGGTGAGCAGTCATCCCCCCCATCCGTGCTGCCGTTGTCGGTACAGGCACATGCACCGAGAAGGGTTTCGAGAGTGGGCCAACGGTGTCGGCGGTGACGGCGAGGGTAGTGGTGGTGCTAGCGGCGATGGTGTCGCCGGACGCAGGGACGAGGCTCGTGGCAGCGGTGCAGATTACGACGAAGGAGCCGACACTGGCGACGTCGCCGCTGCCGCCGCTCTCGCTGGCGACGCCTCTGCTCGTGCGAGTAGATCGAAGGCGAAGGGCGGGTCCATGGACGACGGCAATGTGCATGTCTTCACCTCGCACTTCTTCACGAAGCTCACGGAGAGCAAGATCTACGACTTCGATGTAAGCCTGCTTGTGTGCGTGCGTGGCGTGTGTTGGCGTCGAGCGCGCTAACCGCTGACCAGGGCAGATGTGTGTGGTGTTTGGGGTCTTTTTTTATTTTTTTTTTTCATCGAACGCACTACCCGCCAGGGAAGACGCCGTAAAGTGTTACTTGTTACTTTCTATTGCTTGTATCTTTGTGTATGTTATCCCGAACCCGTTTTGGCCAATCATGGGAGAACTTTGAGCACGGCTTCCCTATTACAGGGTTCTTAGCTTCTCGATGGAGCACTGACGAGGACACAAGGCACGCATAACTTGACGACCCCCTCCATGATACCAAGCTGAAATGATTTTTTTTCGAGAGAGTTTCCTTGGTTAGGGGCAATGAGGAACTTTACTAGGCGACCCCCATCTTCCCCAGCGGTCCATGGTTGGACTACCACAGCAAATATCAACCTTGAGCAGCCCCCTGACTATCCTGAGATAAAAGGCCTACGGGCAGGATACGGAAGACGTTCATGAGCCAAATTTCGCAAACTAGGAAGGAACAGCTGTCCATTGGCGATCGGCCCTGCGGGAACAATGCTCCATCCTCTCGAGGATACGTGGTCGGTGGTCTAACAGCTAAGGCTTGCGAACAGTATTCGCCCACCTACTCACGTTTTTTCTGCTGTTTTACGCTCGTGCCGGTCTTGTCAGGCGGCGTACAGCAAGGTGCAGCACTGGACCCGTAACGTGGATCTGTTCAAGAAGAAGTTCGTTTTGGTGCCAGTGGTGGAGGACATGCACTGGAGCCTCGCGTGCCTCTGCAACCTGGACAAGCTCGAGGTATGTACGGTATCTACGTTGCCTCATGGTAGATGCACATAGCGGTAGACCCCACAGATCGACAAGGGCAGACTCATGGTAGACGGAAACAGCCCAGCAGACACAAGCACGCCCAGCCTGGGAGACCCACAGACAGACAAGGGCAGACGGCAGCGATTTGAGATGGTGCGCACGTGCTGCCGTGCAGACGGGCATTTGGGTTTCCGCTTGTGGTGGCGTGTTTGTCGGGCATTAATTTAGTGGATGGGTTCGGCGAATCACCATGTACTTCTCCTGCTGTTGCTGTATGCAAGCAGTTGTTGTCGAAACGTCGTTCTAGTGGCCAAAAGGGGGTGTATTTGTGTTGAGGCATGCCGGTCACACGTCTAGTTTTTGTCAATGCCGAGGCCCAAGGGGCTAAAGTGGACCGAAGCGCGTCGTTGATACGTCCAGTTTTTGTTGTGTTTTTCTTCCACCCCAGAGGGCGCGCAAATACCCAACTGGTTCCCCCCGTTTGATGTTGGGATGAGGTAAGCACCTGTTTGGTTCCATGAAGAAAAAAAATCGCCGTTGACAATAGAAGAGATAGAGAGAGTCAGCTAGAACGCCCCTGCTCATGTTTTGGTGTTGGGGGTTGTGAAATGGTAATACCACCGCCTCCGTGTTTGTTTCTTTAGGTGGACAAGGAAGCAGCCGACTACCAGAGCGACGAGGCCCAGCCGTGCATGCTCTTCCTCGACTCTCTCGACATGCACTACGCCTCTAGGATTTACGACTATCTCCGTCGGTGAGTTGGGAGAATAGGTAGGGATGGAGAGAGAGAGCTCTGAGAGACAGAGAGAGACAGAGGGAGACCGTGAGACAGAGGGAGGAAATGAGACAGAGAGAGAGACATAGAAAGAAGAGAGAGAGAGAGAGAGAGAGAGAGAGAGAGAGAGAGAGAGAGAGAGAGAGAGAGAGAGAGAGAGAGAGAGAGAGAGAGCGAGTACGGCGAAGAGAAGATATAGAAAAAGGACACTTTAGTATGGGATGGATATGTTTTCAAAGGAACGTACCTGTCGTTGTTGCTGCTGTTTTTCTTCTTGCGACTCTGACTGCACGTTTTCGTGCACTCTCGCTGCGCATCAACCACCGATCGAGAAACCCTCTCTGACATGTTCTCGCTACAACAATCGGACACGCGTACCATCAGGTACCTGCAAGCGAAGTGGAAGGAGACCGGGCGAGGCGAGATGTTGTTCGATCAGGACGTGTTCCCCCTCGTTCGCCCGCGAGTGCCGACGCAGATCAACGGCTGCGACTGCGGGGTGTACGTGCTTCGCTACGCCAAGGCAAGCTCCAGAAATACACCCTTCGCGGTCTATGCCGCATGTTTCAGTAGACTTGGCAGGGTTTTTCGATTATGTATACATGTTAGGGTGAAACATACAATCGGGGAAGTTGGGTTAGGGATATAGGGTCTGCGTACCCCCGTCCCTGTGGCTATTTCCTCATAAACTCAGTTTCTTCTCTCGCAAATGCGGTCTGCATTTTTTTTTTTTTTTTGTTGTTCTTCACTTCAAATCAGCGCTAACAGCACTAGTGCCGTTTATTCCAACCCGTGGTCACACAGAAGAGCCTCTCTCTACCCTCCCCTCCTGCGGTACTTCGCCTTCAATTTTTAATGCGAGAAGAGTTCTGCACTCTCTTCCCTCTGTGTACACACGAACTAGCGCTATCCACTTGGCCAGGAGCGGAAGCGAGAGAAAAACTCACTTTGCAAGAAAAGCTCGCCTACGCCGGGATTCGAACCCCTGACCTGACCTCTAGAAGGTTACGAGGCTACCAACTAGACCACACCGGGGCGACCGGCGGTGTCCGGTTAGGGTTAGCGTTAGGGTTAGGGTTAGGGTTAGCATGGGTGCCCTTCAGAAGGCCTTCGTCTTGACATGCTTTCTTTGACACACTGGTGCTATGCACGGTGTCTTGACGTTGATGCCTTCCCGCACATGTTGTTGGCCCTGTTCAGGAGATCTGCCAGCAGTGGCCGGTGGTAACGGCGGCGGAAGTCAAGAACCGACTCAGCGCGCACTTCAGGCCCGAGCTGTTCAGCCCCTCGGACATCACTGAGGAGCGCCGTATGCTGAGGGAGCTGCTGGAAAACTGCAAGTAAGTCCCCCCCCCCCGATTGTTTCGTGGCCGTTTTTTGTTTTCCAAGGATGCCGGCAGGTCATTTCCGTCTTGCAGCGTTTTCCATAATTTTAATGATTACTTGCTTCATGCCCCCCCCCCCCCTCCCGATGGTGCTTCGTTTCGCCCACGGTCTGGGCCCAACCCGAACCAATGATGCAGAGTCCGCTACGAGCGGGAGAAGGAGCTGCAGAAGTCCAAGAAGGGGAAGAAGGGCAAGGGCAACAAGACCCACGTCGACGCAGGTGCTAGTACGAGCAGCAGCACTCCAGAGGCGAAGGTGAAGGTGAAGGAGGCACCGCCACCGATGCCGTCCTCCGACGACCCCCTCACCGGTGCTGCGGCGGCCGCATCCGTGCCCCCCCCCAACGGCGACGGCAAGCTTGGCGACGGCGCCCCCGCGAATGTCGGTGCGAACGGTGTGAAGAAGTCCGTCACCGCCATCGCCACCGCTACCGCCGCCGCACCCGCCGCACCCGCCGCACCCGCCAGTGACACGGAGAGCCTGGGCGGGGCGAGCGATAGCAGCAGCGACTCGTCGTCGTCTTCTGACTCATCGTCGTCTTCCGAATCGTCGTCATCGTCGTCGTCGGAAGGTTCTGACGAGAATACGGAAACGGACACGGACATCGACGATGCGGCCGGCGGCGCCGGCGACGACGGCGGAGAGGCCGAAGGCGGAGAGGCGGAAGGCGCGGGGAAGGGCATCGAGGAGGCGGAGGAGGACGATGAAGACGACGAGGACGAGGACGGCGAGGAGGAGGAGGAGGAGGAGGAGGGGGAGGAGGAAGAGGAGGGTGACGACGAAACGGGGGGGAGCAGAGCGGAGATCGGCGCCGCGATGAACGGCCTGCGGCAAGTGGCTGGCACGGCGGTGAGGCTGGCGCCGGACGACGTGGAAAACGGGGTCGCAGCGGCCGAGGGAAGCGAAGCCGCCACCGGCGGTGGCGCTGGAAGCGGGGAACAGCGACCTGAAGGTGCCAAGCCGGGCGGCCCTGCTGCCGTGGGCTTCGCCACGAGCGAGCGAGTCGGCGAGTTTTACTCCACCGGAGGCGTTTGGGGCGAGAGTGTTTCGCCGCTGGCGCCCCGGCGGGGGCGCCAGGAAGATGGGGAGAAGGAGGATGCTGGGGATATTTCGAGTGAATCGCGAACGGTGGGGTTGGCGGGGACAGCCAGGGAAGGCAACAAGGGCGGCGAGGATTCCGCCGACACCGAGGCGAGGCAAGCGAAGGAAGTCCTTAAACCTGTGCGAAGAAAACGGGGGAGGGGGGGGGCGGCGGCGACGTCGGCGGCGGTAGGTACGGCGCCCGGCGCTCACGAGGAAGAATCCTCGACGGAAGAAGCATGCCGAGAACGGGCGGGGCAGGGCGACGAGGCTTCATCGTGGGGTCCCGCAGGATCACGGTGCGTAGAGCCGGCCGTGGCCGAAGGCGACGGCAGCAACCGCGAGCGAGAAGAGCGCAGCGCGGGAAAGCCGACCCCCTTGCAGCAGCGGGGGAGGAACGGCGAGCCTCCGCGGGCACAGCCGACCCAGAAGGGCCCAGGGTTAGCCCCTGAGGCGGCAGCTTGCCTATCGGCCACCGACGACTGCAGGCCCGTCGAGGACAATTCCGCCGCATCCCCAGGGCGAACAGGGGGGGGTAGGGCCTTGAGACCCAGAGGGGGCGCAGTCGATACGGCAGTGACGCTACCGGCTTCTCCGAACAAGACGGAGGGAGCCGTCAAGAACCGGCTGCGCGTCGGCGGCGGCGGCGGCGCCACTGACAGTCTCGCGACGAGTAGCGCCGTGCCTGCCGCTGGTGTGTCTGGGGACGAGGGGACGGGTGCGAATGCCTCCGGCGAGGCCCTGTCCGTTGAGAGCAGCGACGCCGAGAGTGACGACGATGATGGGGATCGCGGCGGCGGCAGCGGGGTGGTAGTGGACGAGCAGTTCGGCCTGACGTTGAGCGAGCGCAACAAGTTGAGAGAACCGCGCAAAGCCGCCGTCGCCGCCGCAGCAGCAGCAGCAGCAACGGGAGTGAAGCGAAAAGGCGGTGTCGGAGGGGACGGGGGGCGCGTGCCGCGCGACGCTCAGTCCCCCGATAAACAGGGGGTCAATGCCCCAAAGATACGGCTTGACGGGGATTCGTCTCCGTCCCTTCGCACACGAAGGAAGCCTACCGGTGCTCGGGCGATCGATTTGGTGAGCCCGGCCGCGGCGGCGTCGGCATGCGAGGGACTTGCCGCCGGCGGTGGAGACGAAGGTATGGAGGTGGTGGAGGTGGAGTCTGGAGGGGGGCCCGCCACCGCCGACAACGGCAGGGGCAAGGGCGAGGAGAAGAGCGAACGGGGGCGCGGCGACGGGGGCCGCAGCAAGAGGAGCAGCGGGGCAGGGCCGGGACAGGGGCCGAAGAAGCGCGGCGGCGGCGGTAGGAAGACGACGAGGACAGTCGTTGCGCCACTCAGCGACAGCGAAGAGAGCGTGGAAGGCGATGTTGGCGAAACCTCCGAGAGCGAGGGGTTTTGACGTTGTGCGTGGGGATGGATAGGATTGACTTTTCCCGGGCGGGAGGGACCTGTTGTTGTCTTTGTTGTTCCTGAGCAAGGTTTGAGCGCTGACTTTGCTAGAGATCGTGCAGGTGGTGTCTGGGTTGTGTCAGAGGTTCGCTCGGAAGTTAGTTCCGTCTGACCGAACGCGGTACGTCTTGTAGAGAGTGTTGTGACGATGGAGGTTGGAACGAGTTCAAGCCGTGGGGGCCAGCATGAGCACAAGAGCACCGGCGGTGACGGTTGTACCAAGAGAACCCAGCGCCATCCCCGCACCCCCCGTCTGTTTTTTCGTTGTCGTTGTGGGTAGACCACATGGGCGTAGGTTTCCATTTTGTGACGGAGGGGAGGCGGGTCTGTTGCGCGCGCCTATGTAGCGTGCGAGATCGTGCGTGTGATTTGATGTCAGTTGTATTAGCGGTCGTAGTGGTGGTGGTGATGATAGTCGGGGGTTTTTGTAACGCACACGTCGGTAGGCGCGGCGGCCTTGGGATATCCTCTGCCGCCGTCGGCTGTGAACCTCGTCGGAGAAGCGATCGGGCATGGAACATCCCCGCAACTTGGAAGCGCGGGGTTGTGTGCATGTTTGTGCGCCGCGTGTATGTGCGCGCGTACAGTGGGTGCACGGTTGTTGGCTTGGGAACATTTCTCGGCGTCATGTGTTGGCGTGGAGGGTCGTTGTTGGCGTGCGTACGGGTGTCTCTCTTTGCGTTCGGCATCCACCGCGTTTATCGGCCGGCCGATAAAAATACGCCAGACATATACAGCCGGACAACAAATGCGTTCTTGGAGAGTTTTTTTGTTACAGAGAAGAGAAGAGAAGAGAAGGTAAGGGAAGGGAAGCGCAGCTGGCGAAGGATACCTCCTGTTGGTGAGAGTGCTTTCCCGCTACGCCACAACAAGATACGAAGCGAGCGATTCCACTCTTGTGCTCTGAGAGTAGCATTACGTGCCAGGTCGTAGAATTCTTGCCATGATTGTCTTGTCTGTTTTTCCTTGCTTTTCGATTGGTACCCAGTCACCCCGCTGTTGTCGGAGGGCATGGTGTTCACGAGGCTTGGTTTTCCAGTATTTGCGCAGTTTGTTTTTTTACCACCTCGTTTGCGATGTTTGGCTTTAGGGGCGATTTCTCCGCTGTTCAGGATCCAACTCCCAGGAAACAACAACGACAGCGTATTGCCCGCTCTTCATGTTTTGAGTTCTTGGTAGTGGTGTCTCCGCGGCGCTCTCGCCGTCATTCCCCCCCCTCCCGACGATGTTTTATGTGAACGTTATTTTTGTGAATTGCCTCATTCATTCGACGTTGAGTTCGTTTTTGTTACTGGTAGATTTTCTGGCGTTTTTGTTATTGCTGTAGTATTGGCTTGGCTTCCTTTGCCGACTCTTAGCTCTGTACTGATTATTGTAGGTGTTTCTTGCGGGTGGAAAGCGTGGCTGCTGCAGGCTTGCGGGTGGAATAGGGAGACTGGCGTTGAACGTGTACGTCACAAGTCACAACATGTCACATTACGATTTGGTTTAGTGTTCCGTGTTTTTCGCGCTTGGAGCGCGGGGGTGGATGGAAAGAAAAATACAAATTATTATCTTAAAACGACGATAGACTCCATGTTTGATTGAAAGGGGTGTCAATCGTTCGTGTATGAAAACGAGTGCCGGGGACGAGATTCACTGGTGCACTACGCTACCCTGTGCCCTGCCCGCAACCGTGGTGCTTGCTTCCACCGAAACAAACAATTGCTCACGAGCGAGGCCGCAAGTGAGGCCGAGTGCAAATGAGAGACAATGCGCCCGCGCCGCTCCAGGTGTGTACATTTCCGCAAGCGATATGTCGCGGCTGGGATGGGGCGTGGGATCCTGCTCCGTTCACTGAAGTGCACCCCCCCGAAAAACAAGGTCTTCTTCGCACACTCGCATAACATGCTTGGCCCTTCAACAGCACATCCCGATGTTGCCATGTACTGGTTGTACTGGGCTTCGTTTTATAGGTTTCGACGATTGCGAATAAATGACGTTCTACGAAAAACAAGGTACGTTAAGGTGGCATACTCCCACAGATGTTCGCTTCCATGACGGGACGCCTGTGTTTTCGTCGCTGAGTAACACGCACACGTGCCCATTTACTATTGTATGCGTATTTCCCCCAGTTGTGAATTTCGCCCCCCCCCTCAGCGTCAAAGGGTTTCACAACAAGAGTGAAAATATAAGCAAGGCTGTGTTGGTTTTGTCAAACTCCGCACCATTTTTGACATCGCCCGGGCCACACGAGAGAACGTTTTATTCCAAGCGACCAAGCCAACATCCTGTTCGCTTCGTCACAAGTCAATCAGCGCCGATCACTGCCGGGTGGCGAGAGGGGCTGTACTCGTTGGCCGAGCGGCAGAGCAAGTATTGAATGGAGAGGGGAGAGGGTAACCCTTCGTTAGCCATCCCAGATTCAACGATGATCCGTATCTACTTTAGTCTGCTTGCGTCGAGGTATCGGACTACTTACGTACGGGGCGTTTTCCTGAGATCTACCTGAGGCTGATCTGCGTTCGCATTGGAGGCGGTTTACGCGTACTAAATCATGCCTGCACGTCAACTAACGCTGCACGACTTCGAAATCATGGAACAACCATCATGCAAACGTGCATGGAAGGCTGTTTCCGTGATGACGCCCGTGTGGTGTTTTATAAGCACGCACGTGTATGCTGGTGCGCCAATTCCAAGGCGCATCGCCCAGTCCACAGATAAGATGTATCACCCGGTGGTGGCGGCAAGTTTCTCGCAAGGTTCGCACCCCCGAAAAGTGCCGCACGAGGGAAACGTTGGTTGGGAGTACGCATAGACGGTTTGGAGGCGTTCTGCATTCGCTGCTGGCATCGCGGAAGGGATCATTGGCGCGAGATCCGCAAGCTTTGTGTTGTGCACTCAACCGCAGATGATAGGTCTGGGAACACAAGTTGAACATCATACGAACAAATGCTGGCACGAGGGCGGCGTCATTTGTGGTGACCGTCCCCTTTTCCGTTCCAACCGTTACCCTCACGTCCTCATACGGTTCAGCAGCGCGCCCTAGGTGTGATTCCCACGGTGAACACCACAGGATACGTGACCAGGGCGCGCCAAGCTCGTGGGCACGCCAGGAATAAATGAAACGCTTTTCAAGCCGACTAGGAGGAGGAAAGAATACAACTTTTCGAATCTGACAAAAATCAAACGCAGAGACGGAGAGAATCATGAGCATGCTACTGACCCTATTCACACGGGAACAGCCAAGTCAAAATATGGTCGGCTCTTGCGCAAAACGTCTTCTCCTCGTACCACAAAAAACATTTTCCTTGTAGTCGGCCCGGCTTCAACACACTGACACGTGTGGACAAGGAGGGGGGGGGGGCGACTGGTCACCCTGTAGGCCGAAGACTGAAAGCACCCACGTTGGTGTACCCCTTGTTCCACCGATTCCTGGCCGAGGTCTCCCTTCCCAAGAACGCTGGACAAGTGTATGGAGATGGTAGGATAAGCGAAAGATCAGGTCGTGATGCAGACGCAAAATCAAAGGCACGATGCCCAACGGGAACAACAAACCCAGCCGCGTACTCCGTCAAAATCGCCCGGACTTGGTCACAGGCTTTTCCACACCAAAAATCAAGACACATCATCCAGGCTCTCCACACAGAAACCAAGACAAAAAATCATCAGTGCGTCAACGGGTCGGCGTCCGGTGTCTTCATCTTCTTGCCCAGCATCATGGCCAGGTCCGAATCCTGGTCCACCATAAGCCGCCCGTTCTTGAAGCCGCCGCCGGGGCCCCCGGCGATCTCCCCGAGAGCGTCCCCTTGACCCTGTACATCTATCGAACCCATCGACGGCGCCTTTCCACCCTTTGCCTGTGGACCCTCCTCTTTGGGCAAGGTCATGGCGGGTTGCGCTGCGGTGGACGTCGCCAGGGAGGGATCGAGCCCCATCATGGCGGTCATGATATCCTGTTCGGTCGAAGCGAGCATCAGGACCGCGGCCAGAGCCGTTGCCGCTGTTTGCCGTAACGGCGCCAACGCTGCTGCTGCTGCTGCTGCTGCTGCTCGAGACGATCGGTGCGGTGGGGTGGCCCCTTTAAGGTCGAGATCGCCGCCGCTGCTGGCTGGACAGAGATTATTTGCGGAGGGCGCGCGTGGAAGCAAACGGAAAGCGCACGACATATACGTGAGTTTTGTCGTTGACTTGAAAACCTCCGGCTTCCCGAACCAACAATTCCCACCAACTTCTGTGTTGAACATTCGCCCGCTGCTGTACCACGCTAATCATCTGGTTGTACATGTAAGCAAACAAATGCTAGTGCACACGCTATTCCCTGGCATATTCCTGGTAAACTTCCGAGGGTTGTAGCATCATCTCCGTCCGCGCGCCTGCCAAACGAAACCACACAAAACACACACACACACACACAGTACAGCCGGACACCTCAACATCCACAAATTACGAAGACTGTCGCCGCCTTCGCACACGCGTGCTGGCAGCGAGGGTCGAATTTTTCGTCCGGGGTTGCTCGAACCGCTGTGACCCGGCAAAAGTCTCCTCCTCAACATGTATTCAGGAGATGGTTTGTCAACGTCCTGGTTGCGCTTCATGGGCGCCACCATCGCGGTAATGGTAGGTTGTTGCCGGTGGTGCACCAATAAATACCAAGCTGTAGACGATCAGCACGTGAGTGGTTTCCATTTCGCTGGTGTAGTGCCGACCGTACCACTAGGATTGACTGACACCAGTAGCTGGTTTGCCCGATACCGGGAATGATATTGTTGTGAGTAAGGGGCTTCCAATGATGAATTTGAGGAGGTGGTGGTGGTGCCAGTCATGGATGTGTTGCTCGTGGGTTTAGGCGGTTTGTTGACGAAGGTAATCGGCAATCCCGGCAGAGACGTTTGAGACGCTTGTGCCGCCGGCCTCGATACAGTGAAAAGCTAACTGCCCTGCTTTTGTCCCGCCGCTGCTGTAGTTGCGCTTGACAAGACCACAGAAATCTTGGCAAAAGTAACAGCCAATGTCGTAATGGCGAAACAGACCAGAGACCAACCAGAGAATAATCTACCCCGCGACGACGACGGGGCATGGCAAAACGTGCCCAGAATCTTTTTCCACCTCGATGCATCGGCCGCCTCCGTTGCCCCTCCTCCCCAGCTCCCCCCTCGGAGCGGTACGGTGAGACCGCCATACCGGAGCGGAAGAAACCCGCCGGTGCGCGTCTCCGGATAACCGCCAGGCCGCGGTTATTTCCAGCAGTACCTCGTCCCGAAGCTCCCACTCGCGGAACAGGTGGGTGTGCGAACGCCTCTGTGATGACGCGGCAGTCTGGCAGAGGACAAGCCGGGTGCGAGCGAGGTGAGGTATGTAAGCAAGGATTCTCCATCTGTTCCGTGTCGCACGATGGTGGCGAAGCCGTTCGCGCACACGTGCCCAGAAGACTCCCCCGCCCAACGGTCGTTCACGCTGGGAGCTAGAGCGGCTTGGGGTTTCACCAATGGGTGGAGCAGCTTTCAAATACCTTACCAGAAGCGGGCATGGAGGAGAGCCCCGCGTACACCAACAACAGACAACTGCTCCCGTCAACAACCTTTTCATGGTGTTCAAAAAGTAATTGCCGACGCTCTATTTGAAGACCGCTCGTCTCACGTTTAACTCAGTGCACGCAACTGCTGAGCAAAGACCAGGACATATACACCAAGGTATCTTATGACATCAATGTGGTATCGCAGAACGAACCCCTTCTTTTTTGCCACCGTTCACATCTACTCGGCGGTTGGTTCATCAGGTCGGGTTTGTTCATCATGGTCAAGCCGAGAGATGCAACTGCAGAAGCACAACAGTACATAGCTCCATTGAGTTGTATGCATAGCGGTTGCATGCACTGCTGTCAACCCCCCCCCCTCAGCTGGCGGCAATCCCGCGGTAGACTTAAAAACTGTGAGGGCTAGCTAGAATACATGCAGCCGCAGTGCTGCTGTATACCGCCGTAGGTATACACATGATGACCTGTGTCACTTCCCGTTGTTCAACATGATCCGTCCAGTCCATTGTGTGACGTAAATCGACCCGACTGACCTTCTGCTCCCAGCAAAAACGCTGTCCCGACAACCGAAGCGACAAGCACTCTCATGGTGAACCAAAGGCCGAAGGCGTTGTGCGATACTGCGATAGCACGTGCCCGCAGACATGCCAGGGCGGTTGAGGCGGCTGGTAGAGGGGGGGGGTACGTGGCGTCACCTGTAGTGTACGAATTTTGCAATCTGCGGAGCGCGGCCGTCCGTCACAGCCATCGAACCATCGAACCACCACACACGACGACCTTCACCAACACCCGCACACGCTGTCCCAGGATGATCGAAGAAGGCCAGCAGCGGACGCCGACGAATGCGGTCTTCCGCTTCACGACCGACCCAACCAACACCGCGCAATCGACGCTGTCGGCGTACAACGCCACCCACCCAACCCAACAGCCGGCGCGACAACAAAAGATGATGCAGGTGGACGACGATGATGAGGAAAACTTCAGCTCGCCCACGGTTAAGCGCAAGAGCTCAGTGATGGCCGAGGACCATCCACCGCCACCACCACTGCCGCCGACACACGTGGCACGGTCTGCGGGAGCTGCTCCAACGGCTGGTGCTTCGGGTCCGGCTCAAGTGAGTGGTGGCGAGGAGGTTGCCAAGCACGTAAAAACTCCGCATCGACGAAGACAGCAGCAGCCGCAGCAGCAGGTCTCCATGAATGTTGGCGAGGTGATGAGCGTCCCGCTAGCTGGCAAGTCGGTTCCCTTTCGAGTCGTCAAGAGGCGGAGCAAGGGTTTCAACAGCGTGGTGTTCGAGTGCCGCGAGGAGCAGGAGGAGGCGATGGGGGACGAAGCCTATCGCCCTCTGCGAGTTGTCACGGTCAAGGTGTGGCGACAACAGCAGTGGTGTGGATGGATATCTCTCGTCTCTGATGGTTTCAAACTCCTGTCTGCACATGCACCGTACTGCAAGCAGTGCCTGTACTGGCCACCAGGAGCTTCTATGCGTTTTCGCCTCGACGCAACCGGCCCGTCTGCGTAGGAATATCTTACGTGTTGCTCAATGTTGTGAGAACTCCCATCGTTACTCCCATCGTTATGCATGTTCTAATATAAGCAGTACAGTAGTAACCAAGCCGAGCGTTTCGTAATTTTTGCACCAGCATGTGTAGACACTCTTCACTACTGTGTGTGTACATAGGTCAACACGACCGAGTAGTATGAAGACTGCTGTCTGAAGAGATGGTCATTTTTATTCCAAGCGTGTAGACTCATTTGATGCCTTCCGCATAACGGCGCCCGATCCAGGTCTTGTCCGGGGGAGAATCCGGCATGGGAGCATGCCTGCACGAAGTAGAAACCCTGGCGTTCCTCAAGGTGAAGCGGCAAGAGGCGGGCTTGACGCGCGAGCGATCGCGGTTCGCCGAGCTCGCCTCCTGGTTCTACCGCCGCTCGGCCGTTGGCGGGGTCGACCACGTGTGCCTCGTGTTTCGCGGGGGAGGGCTCTCGCTGCGGGAGGCTATGTCGGCACGATCGCCGCCGATAAGTACGGCACAAAGCGGCGTCACCGCCAGCAACATGCCTTCGTCCGCTCCTGTTTTGTTGGCGTGGAAGGCCCATGAGGTGGTTGAGGTTGCTCGTGGTCTTCTCGAGGTGCGTGCCCTCCCGGCTTATTTCGTTTTCTGTTGCTGGGTTGCTCGCCAACTTCTCCCTATATACTGCTGCTGTGCCGCGATTGGCTGTGCAATGCAGGTGATCGGGGCGTTCCAAAGGTTGTGGCCGTACTGCTGGTGGCGTTGCTCGACGATTAACTCGTGTCTGCTATGTATGACTGCACCGAAGGCGTGTCATGCAAGCTCGGCTTTACAATATCCCCGTGTGTAGTCCCGGCAGCTTCCGCTATCTCACCGTCCCCCATACTTACGGGCCATCCTCGTCCCCTTACTCCTTCTCCCGTGCGGTTGACCATTTCCTGTCCCCCCCTTTCCACCACGGCATCGTTCACTATCTCGCGGTCCTTCACACTTCCGAATCATCCCCACCCCCTTCCACCCCACATGCCTTCTCCTGTCCGCCCCGTTCCACGCCAGGGCATCGCGTTCCTGCACTCGGTCGGATTGGTCCACGCCGACATCAAGCCAGACAACGTCGCCCTCTACCCCCCGCCCCCTTGTAGTAGCTCACCGCCCCCGAACGCGACAACGCCGCCGCCGCCAACAGCGGCAGCACAAGCTCCGTTCGACCTCCGCCTTATCGATCTGGGCAACGCGGTGTTCGCCTCGGACACGGTGCCCGGAGTCACGGCGGGGACCCCGTCGTACCTCTCGCCCGAGGCCAGCGGCGGGCTTGCCTGGGGCCCGCCCGTCGACGTCTGGGCCGTCGGTTGCGTCCTGCACGAGATCTTGACGGGCGGACGGGTAGGCGCCGCGGCCGCATTTACCATTGGCAACGAGGGCCGAGGCGGTGACAGTAGTGGTTGTGCCACCTCTGGGCCTTCGGCGGGACTGTCAGCTTCGGCGGGACTTTCAGCGGGGTCGGGGCCGGAACTGACGGGCGTGGTGGGTCTAGTGAAGCGCCTGCTGGCGGAGGATGTGGGCGTGAGGCCCAGCGCCGAGGAGGCCCTGAAGGACGTGGTATTCTCCACTTGGCCGTAAATTGAAGGAACGTGGTGAGGGAGGTCTTAACAGACTGGGGTTGTGATCCCCAAGGCTCCACGACTGTGAGTAACAATTTGGGTGGCGTGTGTGTGTCTGGTCTGCCGTTACGGGGGCATGGTGCTAAGAGAGACGTACCTCCGCATCGCGAGCATTCGAAAAGAGGGGCGGCGAGACAAGTGGACTATGATATGTTGGTCTCCTCGTCCTAAATAGGGTTTGTAGCTCCTGTTGCATCTTTTTTACAACTCCTGTTGCATCCGTAGACACAAATGTGCTGTTGTCTGTCCTATTGTAGGTACTGTGTCCTGCGGCAGGTCAGACAGCCTGGCGATCCCACACCATTCTGGCGATCAGGACTGTATGAAATTGCAGCAAATACCAAGGCTGACATACATTGGAGCTGGAGGAGTTGGTTCCTCCACCTGCTGCAGGTGTTGAGCTGCTCTGCTGTATTTCCGTGACACCGAGAGTTAAATTGTTGGTGTCAGTGAGGCCGAAGCAACATGTAGAGCGAGATAGTGTTTTGCTCGGCATGTGTTGTATAGAGCAAGTGTTGTCTCAAGAGCGTGTTGTCAAACGTTATCAAGTCGAACGTCATGCGATCAGATTTTCGCGTCATTAGATGTCATGAACTTCCGAATCTCGGAAGTCACTCTCGGTACTCTCGGTCATTATATCTAGTTCTTCTTTGTACCATATTTGCGTCATCTGGACTTAAGCTCACAGGAACTGGTCCCCCCGCAGTTGAAGGAAGCGAGGAGTTTCTGTTTTGTCAGGGCAGCTTTCGACGTGATTGCAACATTCGTATTTTATTCGTTTTGCTGCTGCTGCTGATGATGATGCTGATGCGATGGTAGCTGGTCTTGGTGTGTAGAATATCGCGACAGTCCTCTCTTGTTGGTTTATCACGGAAGCCCCCTTAGTCCATCCTCATCGTGAGGCGTACTAGCCCATGGATATATGTCGGCCCGATAGGGTGGTGTGTGAATAGTACTTTTATGCTTTCCGGTATATTTTTCCGCAGAGATTCACAGGGCCGCGTATCGTGGCATCATTCGCAGCTTTGGGGACTTCGGTCCAATACTGGCAAGAAAACATCGAAACGCGGCAGGGTCTTCCTAAATTCAGTGGGTAGGGTGTACAAGGTACAGATGAGAAGCGTGCTTTATTTGGTGCACGACAAACTGACGTGTTGTACATGATAGAAGTTAGGCGCGTGCTTCAGTTGGTGTGCAACATACCAGTGTGGTGCATGAGGGTACAAAACAGGTACGTTTTTTTTTTCTTGGTACCCGGGGTGAAGTAATCACACCCAGCGCGGTACGTGACGGCACGCACTTGGTATGGTTTTCCCGTACCATAGCAGGGCTTGTAGTCGTAGCGAATTGGGAGCTGCGTTTTAGTATATTGCGTCCCCGAAGATAGAACTAGACCGTGGTATGCGTGTACCCCTCGACTTTCGTGGGGGAAACGCTGTCGTTTTGGGTTTGAATCAACTGCCCATTGAGGTCGGCCTATATATGGTTGTTGTGTCAAAACGCGGATATAGTCCGTGTCAAAAGAAAGACAACAAGGAAGGGCACTGCGTTCCACGTGCCGCCATTGTTCAGTTGTACTTTGTAACATTTAGCGGGGTAGATGATGTCAACGTAGGTTTCGACGAATCGTAGCCTCTCGTGGCGAAATGAGGACCGTGTACGGTTTCCCAAACGAGTTTCCGACCAACGTCCCCTATGCTGGGTGGTGTTAACAAAGACGGGTTGCGATCTGTGTGCTCTCTCTCGTTGTACTGCGCGGGTTGCCGGTTTCTTCTCCACAGTCCCTAGCCGTCTTCATGGGGTTACGGCGTGGTTTGTGTACGCTAGTTTTTGGTGTAACACTACAAAGGTATTCCTTACGGCACCCCAAGATTGCCATCGGCAGACCATTCAGAGTTCGTATCGGCACGGCTAACTCGGTGGTCCCCTTTTTTTCCTGAGTGGCACTCCGGTCGTCACATATATGAAAAACACCAGTAATTCTATGTGTCGGTGTTGTTTTGAACGTGTTGACTTGACGGAAGGATATTTGGTCACGCAGCGGTAGCCATGTCGTGGCCCATGTAGACCCTCGAACCCTTCTGCAACATCACTAGCTCGGCGAGGACCTGTATGACCCCGGCCATTCGTTCCAACGACGCGCGCGCATGCCATGGTGGGGGCGACGGAATGGGAGACGGCCAGGAGAAAGGGAGGTGGTGTTCTCATTCATGATGCATGGATATTACTTGTAGGAAGGCCCCAAGAGATGAGTTTGAATGCACCAGGGGTGACGAAGATTGATTTTCAACAAGGCTACGCTGTTTCTCTCTCAAGACATTTTCTGAGCGAAAAAGACACTTGCGGTGGTGCAAGAAGTTGAAGGGGTTGTACGCATGCATGCAGCGGACGACCTTCAAGCAAGGTATCGACTGATGTCAACGTCGGCCGCACATATCAAGGTGCACTGCTCGACCTAAGGCTAGGGGCCCAGTTTCACTTGCTTGTGCATTCCTGCCTTGCTCTGGCCGAAAATTACCCAGAGAAACCGCAGTGCGCTTGACAAGATTCCTTCTATCCAAGAAAGTTGCAGACACCAACGTCTAAATTCCTTAGTTTGTTACCTGAGAGCGATTGAGGGGCTTTCCAGGCTCGGTGTTGGTCAGCACAGCGTCACACATCATCATCGCGTTGACGTCTTCGTTCGAGCTGGAAGAGATGACGAGGTCGGGGTTGTCTGACAGGCTCTTCATCACCTCGACACGCTTATTGTCCGTCGTGTAGGTCTTCATAGCCTCAAGCTGGGAGGACAAGGGTGTGTGTGTGTGTGAGAAAACTATGCTTTCTCGAAGGATTGCTATTGAATTGACGTGCTGGAGTAGGTAATCGTATTGCATGAAGTTGTGTAGCTCTGTCTTTGGGAGGAGCGGGGATTCTCGTTCCGTTCTCTTGCTGTTCCTGCTCATGTACATTATCCTGCCTTCACGCACGAGAGGAGGACTATGTAGTTAGCTTCTTTCTTGTCGTTCCCATGCCCACAGTTTGATGAGGCTGCTTTTGGCAACTGCGGATAGCCCTTTAACATACTAATTGTGCAGCTGTGTCAATCTTATCTCAAAACGTTGTTCCCAGAACGTCAGACTGCTTTTTTCTTATATTCACCACGTCCCGAGCCCCAAGTGCGGCTATTGCTTCATGTTTGGCAAGCTTGATCTTGGGGGCACACCAACCTATCTATGATGCATACTTCACTCCGGTTGAGCTCCACTCACTCGCGTCTTCTCAGAGAGCAGAGGCTGGTATACAGACTTTGTGACAGTTTTCGCTCCATACGCACATGATTCATGATTCGGGTACGGAAAGATGCCGCGGAAGGGGTGATGGGCATGTTTCTCTCACCATAGGAGCGCAGATGCCCTCAGCCTCCGCGAGGATCGCCGTGGCGTCGGCATTGTTTTTCGTCACCTCCAAAGAGGCTTCCGAAGCCTTGTCGCGTAAGGGAGTGGGCGGGGGGTTGAAAAAAAAAGGAAAAAAAATGATTTGTCACGAACAACGTTAGCAGCTCTTGACAAACCACGACTTGTCAGTAAGAATCCGGTTTAGTGTTCGAGCCCGCTACTGCTTGCCTTGCTGTAACTCTCTTGTATTCTTCTCTCGCTCTTCGGTGTACGCTCTGCTGTACTTCCCGATCACGACCCGCCTTGCGTTGCCCCATCAAAAAACACAAACAACATACTGAGAAAAAAACGCTCAAACTCACTCAGAAGCCTTCAACACATATATATCCTTGGCTCGAACGGGCACAGTATCGGTGATGTCATGTTCCGTTCCGAAAAAGCACAACCGCTTTTGGGTTGTGGTTTCTCTTGTGCCCGTCAATATATTCTGGTCGTCCCTTGCATTCTTCATACTTCCGTGTTCAGAGAACGCTCGAGCACATCCCAAATACAGATCGGGTGGAAGGCACAAAAACACCGGCTTCGGTCTGCGGAACGTGTGTTTCTGTGCACGCGTACCTGTTCCAAGCTGTCGTACTTGGTACTTGCGTCTAATGTATTGTACTTTGTCGGTGTGAACGGATTCTTCTGAAATTGCGGAAATTGGCCACAGCAATGAAATCGTTATATGACGTTGCTGACCAGACAGATTCTTGGGGGCATCGATGTGATACTGATGGACAGAGAGGTCAACATGTCCACGGCGTACCAACAACGACGGCAACACCACCAACAACATTTTCCCTACCTTCTCCGTAACGAATGCTCCCGTCTCGGCGCGAAGCTTCGCGGCCGTCCTTTGGGACTTGGCCCGCATTTCCGTGACCGCAGCGTCCTGGGAGTTCTTCAGGCGAGACGCCTGTGGAAAAAAAAAAATACATCTAGTAGAGCGCTCGCAAATACAATTTGACAGTTAAGAAAGTGAGCCTCACGAACAATCTAAGAAGTTGAGCAAAAATAGGTAAGCTCGGTTATGAACCCCTTAACTACAACCTCTATGGGCGCCACTCGCAATATGACCCTCGGAACTAAGAACCCCGGCCTCGGACAATAGAAGAAGTTCAAAGTGCGCGCGCTTTCTGTAGTGCGGATTGCACGCTACCGTCGGTGTACATATTTCGAGTTTCCATATGGCGTCTACCACACCAATGCCTATGGACCGTTTGCACCCCATGAGCGAAAGAACTTTGTGTACCATATGGGGCGTGCAGGTTCTTTGTCACCCTCCTATCAATAATTCCCAACGGGGTATGTACCTGGAGAGCGACATCGGCCTCTATCTGTCTGACCGCAACCGAGTCGGCCTCCCCGATGTGCATCTCGGTCTTCTTGGCCTCGGCCTTGAGTTTGCCCAGCCGGATCTGCGGGTGCGAGAGGAGTCCGCCTTCTTTACGGCAAAATTTCATAAAAAATATTCTTCTGCACCTAAGGGAACGTTGCTCCTGGCAATCAATCCGCTCAATATCGGTGAGGCACGACGGATCGAGCGGTACACAAAGCGTGGACATAGGACAACTTCCAGGAATTATCTGCTCACACCCTAATAACAAATGAGACCAGCCCACAGCCGCGCATGGCCACACGTTTTCGCGCCTTTTCACCCTCGTGGAGCTTCGGGCTACTCAAACCCTGAGCAGGGATGAGCAGGGACTGGTAGATATCGCACCACATGAATGAAGAATGGGCTCCCTTTCACTGGCAGGTATCTCTACTCATACTTGCTTACAGATTCTCACACCAACAAGGCCCGCCGAGCGCTTGAAAC
Organism: Ectocarpus siliculosus; assembly: GCA_000310025.1. Classification (NCBI taxonomy): domain Eukaryota; class Phaeophyceae; order Ectocarpales; family Ectocarpaceae; genus Ectocarpus; species Ectocarpus siliculosus. Next base: position 1,248,365 of record FN649758.1, on the reverse strand, counting down.
ACGAGTGATAATCCAATACATACGGGTATTCGGGTGTCTTCCGTGGGTACCAAAAGAGTGAAGTCGAATGGGATCTCCATGTACAGTAGTGGGGAGGTGAAATACACATAGAGCGGGCACGAGGCAAAGTGTTGGCCGAAAGACTCAGGGGATGCCCAGTGTCTGCTCTCTGCGCGTCTGTCAAATATTAGGTACCCGGAATGAACCAGTTTGAGGATGAACAGACCCAAGTCATGCGGGGTTCGCTCCCGGCATTACCAATCTGATATCATATGTGAAAGTTAGAGTGAAAAGACAGCCGGGAAACAATACAAGAAACAAGAGAGTGAGGCACACCACTGCCGTATGGATCTACCTCGTATTTGCTCTGAAACATATATTGCATACATACATACTGAAGTGCAATTCTGGATGGAAATTGTCTGTAAATCTGGAGTAGGACAACGTAGGCCGTTGGCGCCCGGTGCACCTCCCTTGCCTCACCTGAACTTCGTTCATCTTTTGTTCTGAATTCTGCTTCTCCTCCTCTCTCTGCTCCGCATGCGCCTGGTTCAGAGTGTCCACCTCTTGGTCATACACGATCTGGTCGCGAATGAGAACCATCGTCAAATCGGAAACCACTGGTTGGTGGATATTGGCAGCCAGATCAAACTACTCGTGCAGCACGGAATCGGGGATGAGGTATGAGTCACGCTAGCCTTGTCTAAGCCGGCACAAACTCCGTGGAGGTGCTGGAATCTGTGGAGGAGCTGGAACTTGTGGAGGAGCTGGAAATTCACTCTTACAGACAGTCGATGGAACGTTGATGCAGCGTGTATGGGATCATCGATGAAAATACAACATGAAAACGATTTGGGCCAGCTAGACTTCTCCTAATAAAACAATCGCATTCGTGGTCGATCCAACATGGGCAAAATTGACCAATATGAACCAATTTGGGCCGGGACGACGGCAGACAAGATGGAGCCGCCCAGAATCAAGGATGTGTAGCAGGGACGCCAGACACTTCGTGGGTGAGTGTGCATGGTGTGCGATGAAGTGAAATACGACTCCCGAAAGGAGCAGCGATATAACCAGGTGAAAGACATCAAGTCAAACGCAGAGACTCTTTCCTTTACAGAGACATTCGGTAGAACCAGTATAACATACGCGGTACCAAATGAGTACCTACACAGGAGAGCGCAGCATCGACAAGGGCAAAAGCAATGATTGAACACGAAGCATGCGGGGTGAAGCGCAGGCAGCGACCAGTGCTGTTCATGCCGGCAGGCGAAACAATTTCGTCATGCAGGCTTCTATGAATTTACTTTTACGAACAACCGGTTTGCGGGTCATCCCACCCATCACCTGCTGCATGTCATATTGCTGGTTCATCTTTTGCTCGGCGACGCTGCTGATCACGAGAGTCTTGCCTGTCATCTGCTCGGCGATATTGGGCGGGAGGGCGACGTTCTTGATGATCACCGCCGTGACCATCACACCCTGAACGAAGCAAGCACCCCGAGGTAAACGCACAAAGCGCAATAGCAGGTCCGCGGGCGTGGATTTCGTTCGCATGGGTCAATTTGGAATACCCGAGTGTCGATGGAACTGTTCGTTGCCCTCAGGTAGTGATCGCCCAATGTTGGTTGAAGCAAGGATTTCAAGTTGCCGAGTGCCACCGACTAAATAAGCATTCATGCGTATTTATGTCGTGACCGGATTGGGTTGTTGAGGTCCGTGAGGCCAACCAAAAGCTCGTCCAGCATGAGACCTTTTGTTCGAGGAATCGGTTGAGGGTTCGTGCCGGAAGGATAGTCCCCGTGCTTCGTTGAAGATGCAAACGAAGGAAATATGACAGGGAAAAAAGAGTCAACAATGGCAACGAGTGTGTGAATCGTATTGGTTGGTCTACACGTTACCAGTAGCAAGACCGTCACGGAGAATCGAACCACAACGAAGAAGGAGGTCAGGGCAAGCGGGACAAGGATCGCGTGCGGTAACCTGCGGTTGGAACTGCCTGTTGAGACTGTCCTTCATCTTGAGACAGTGATCGCTCCCCTTGGTACTCGAAGCCACGGCGTTGCTCGCATCCTGCTCATCGTACTGACCCTCCAGGGTAGCCGCCTGGTGATTGTTGTGATCCGACCGCGAGAATATGCATTGTTACCTCTGCAAATAACCAGAACACCCCATCTAGCTATTCAACAGTACGGCCAATGCAGGTACGGATGCGAACGGGCCCAACTTACGTGCGGTATCAAGCGATGAGGAACCAGAGTAGTACGGCCTTGTGTTGCTCGCGAATGTTGATACTTGCGGCCGATTCGCGGTTTTGTACGGGGTAAGCAATTGCGCGCGACGGATTTCTGGAACTAGCCTAACGCAATAGGGCACCGGCCATTTCTTCCGTTTGCCATGCCTGTTCTTCTGAAAGCCCAGTTGGTATACATGGTATCTGCCTGGAAATGTTAGCGCGCCGACGTTTCGGAAGTGTTTCAGTGCGGATAGGTTGTTACCGGCCCAAACTTTCCTGAAATATGTCAATTTCAAGTTTCGACCTTTAGCTCAACGAAGAATTCGCGTGAAGGAAAGGCTCCCAGATGCCCCACGGGGGGTTCATTTGGACGGCAAAAAGAAACGGCCTCGATGTCTGCTTCGGGAGCAGCTGTCGTGCTTACAGCACAACGCTGCGGAATTAGTTGTACCAGACGGTTAAGAGGGTGTCGCCTGCCGGCCTTTGGGTTCGGTAAGTGCCACCACTTGAAACAGCAGTGTCATCTTTGTGGCTACGCGGAAGATGATGACGCATCACAGATACGTAGAGTGTAAGTGTTTCCGGTTTGCTTTTTCTTTTCATTAGTGTCCCGTCCGTTAGGGTTTGTGCCTTTCTTCCTCCGCCTTTCTTCCTCATGCGACAGGGCTGGACCGTGTGTTGAAGCGATTGGCATGTGCGTACGGTTGTCGTCTTGCGTTGAAACAACATTTTGGCGCAGCGGGAGAATATACTGAAAAAATGTACCTGACGCCTGGAAGGAAAGACCCAAGAAACAAAAGGCAGATTTATTGGGCGTCTCGCACAAACATACCTCGTCGGGCTGAGGAGTCCCCATGGGCGTGGCGTGCAATCCGTGGGCCTCTTCTTCCCCGGCTTCCATGCTCGCAAGCGTGCCCTTGATGGCCTCCCGGGTGCCCTTGTTCCGGAGGCCGTACACCTCCGTGTGCTTCATCGTTCGCGCGAGCGCTCGCACTTCCTGTGCTTCGTGCGCGCACCGAAAAAGGAACCCAGTGAGTGCCGCGAACCGAATGCTCAAGACGCCGTTGTCCACTGTGTACGCATCGTCCAACCGAGAGTTGAAAGTGAGGCGGCTTTGTCGCCCTTGGATATCCCGAGGGTCGAGAGATACAACGTAGATATGCGACGCCGTTCTCACCGACTCCGGAAACACCAAAAAACAGCACTACTGTCGTAGTATTGGTAGTGTACCGGAGGAAGAGCAGCGCCTGATTTCATCGCATTATTCTTTTTGTTCTCAGCCCCGTATGTACAATCGTACGTCCTTCGGGTGTAGTCCGATGCAGAGGTTCCCCCCACGTCACTGATTGTTTTGATCACCTCTTCCTGTGCCCCGCGCAGCTGCTGCTCTAGCCCCCGGGCTCCCACTTCGTGAACGAACTTTCGTACCAAACTCGGATCTTCGTTCTGCGGAAACAGAGTAGGCGAAGGCGAGGGTTGCGAGTCTCTCTTTTCGACACGAAACAAGTCGAGAGCATGAGGTGACCCACAAGCATGAGTTCAAAGGGAAGAATTGGCCGTCTTGGTGCAGAAGGAAACATCAACGCACGAATGAATAAGGCACCTCGAGACCAGCAGGTGGCTCTACTGTGTCAAAATACCCATGAAGCGTTGACATGTGTCCTCTTATGTTCTCTCTCGCCTTAGTAGTGTCGCCCATGATCCGGAACACGATGGCTACATCGATCTCCACGGTAACATTGTCGCGAGTGATGCATCCCTTTACCGGCATGTCGAAAACCACATTCTGTTTTGTGACAAGGTTGGACACTTTCAGCCGCCAAGGCAAGCCCATATGAAACCCTGCGGGCCACACGGCCTTGCAAAGAGCACGCGAGGGGGATGGGGGGGAAGGGGATACCTTTAAGCATGTTGCCGAGAATAGTCCAGAATGTAAACGCGACGCATCTGCACTGAAGATGCTGTTTTCTGTTGTTTTCTCATCCACGTCGGGTCGAGGGGAATGAAAGAGGGGTACCTTTGTTTGTTTCGGTCGACCTGGTGCGTACCTCCGGTACTACTACTGAAAAAGGTTAGTTCTCTGAATTGTGGTGGCAGTAGTTCTTATTTATTGTGCCGATGTATGTCTTCCTTATATCGATAATCTGTGAACAGTGTTTATCCTTGAACCCACCTGGCCGTCCGAATAGTCGATGTCCGCGCCGGCGTCAGTGACAAGAGCGTAGCACCCCTCCGGGATGGTGAAGAAAGGTGCGCAACTACCATTTTATGGGAAGTAGAGAGGCAGCAGCGAGTAGATGAAAAAACGCCAGTCAATACAAAGACAGGTCTTGCCACTCCTTGGTCAGCGTGGTAGCCGCTGCGAATTCTACAACGTGTACATAGCTTCTTGGGGGAAATACCCAAGCAGCGATTGGAGAACGGCACATGTGCAATGATGGGCATAGCGGTCTACAGTAGATGATGTTTTGTCTTAGGCAGACTGCATTGTGCCATAAGCTTGCTTCATCAGACACGTACCCCATCATGTCGCATCGGGGTCTGTTTGAACGCTGTTTCTCTCGTTGTCATATGGGCGCGTACAACGTATCTTTGGCGTCAAAGTTACGAGGCCATCCGCAACGCTTCAAATATATCGTTTGTTTGTAGCAACGCTTGGTTGTGGCGGCAACACCATGTAGACTGCATACGCTTTTACGACACACGACACGCGTACATCTCGCATGAGTTCCATCCTTGTATATGGAATCGACTTGGAATAGCAAGACACAGCTGCAGACCCATGGCATCCGTTTGGTGTGGTGTTAGACTAGACCTTTTCCTACAAACGACTGATTGCCAGAGATAAAATTTCAAGTTCCGTTCCTCGACAAATCTGTCAGAGTCGAGGAACCATCGACGCATGTACGCGACAGTAATATCAATAGCTATACACACAGGCAAACGTCGACAATACAGCAGAACGCGACATATCTTGTGAATGTAGCACCTGCGGTCTGGCCTGCAAATGAGTAGTCCTTTTTCTTCTCCAAAAGCATCGGTCGCATGAGACACCGACGGGATGCGGAGGGACGACAGAGACATCGCCATCGTTGTGTAGAGTCAAGCTCTTCGAAGCCAAGCGTTGATGCTAGATAGATGCTTACACAGTTCTGGAAGTCGTACTGTCACTTGCGGCGAACTCCCTGTTAGCTAGCGCATGCACCGCAGCAGTAGGAATTATCTGGGTTGTTCTCGTCCTCGCGAAAAAAGCCAATGAAACCTCCGTCTAACCAACATGCGGCGGAATACCATCCATGGACATTCCGCGGGACCCCCCATCCACGCCGCATCCCAGCGCAGCAACGGCGCTGTTGTACCACAGACCGGCCGCGAGCGTTTGCCAGAAGCAAGGTGGCGTCTAGAGACATTCCGTGAGGTCAGAGTTTTGGAGGCTACCTTCAGCAATCGTTGTCGTGGAGATTCCCGGGCTTACGCCCTAGAGAGTCGTCTCAGGATACACTGCTGGGACGACTCAATAGGCTGCGAGGTTGCGCACACAGGCAATCGGCTCCGGCAGCATTTGTTCCTGGTTCCTGGTAGCGGCATCGGTGGCGGCAATCCCACTGTCGGGGCGAACGCAGGCACACGTGTTCGTGCAGCACTTCCCTTTATTGCTCTGCCTCGGGTAAAGTGAAAGCTGTGGCAACACAAAATGCGGCTGGACCTTGATGGGCTGGACGTCTTCTTCCCATATGACTTCATGTATCCAGAGCAGTATGACTACATGCTCGAGCTAAAGCGATCCCTGGATGCCAAAGGTCACTGCTTGCTAGAGATGCCCACAGGTAAGGACAACCCAAGCTGCTGTACAGCAGTACTTAATTGTTTTCGGATGGGGCCGAAGTTCGTACGTTCGTACAAGTCTTGGACGAATGGCGGCGCAATTGCCTGTTTTTGGCGCGTACCGTGATGCTATTTCGTCTGTTCACATGATGGAATCTCTTCCGAACGAACTCCGCGACCGAGACTTCAGCGCTCCTATTTGTGGTGTACTTGGTATCGCGATTGATAGCGGACGTGCGCAGGAGGTGGAGTCTGCCGTTTTCGACGAATGGCGGGCCGAGTCTGTCGAGTCTGTCGAGTCCGTCATTTTCGCGAACAATAGCTGGTTTGGGAAGCGGAGTCTGCCTTTCTCGAGGTAATGGGCGGAGTCTGTCGCATCTGGAGCTCTCGAGCTCGGTAGCCAATGTGCTGGGGGGGGCGTGAGCAGCGGCAGCAGCAGCAGCAGCAGCAGCAGCGAGGACAGCGGCGGCGATGCGAGGGGGATGAGGGGCTGGATGAAACCTGGAGTGGAGAACCGACACACCTTTTAGACCCCCGGAAGGCTGGGGAGGAAGTGAGCAGCAGCAGCAGCAGCAAGCAGCAGCAGCGAGGACAGCGGCGGCGATGCGAGGGGGATGAGGGGCTGGATGAAACCTGGAGTGGAGAACCGACGCACCCTTTCGACCCCGGGAAGGCTGAGGAGGAAGTAAGAGGCAGGAGCGGCAGCGAGATAGTGTTGCGTCAGCGATGGGAGCGGGGATGAGGGGCTGGATGAAACCTGGCGTGGAGCCCTGACCGACCTTTTCGACCCCGGGAAGGCTGAGGAGGAAGTGAGCAGCAGCAGCAACAACAGCGGCAGCAGCAGCAGCAGCAGCAGCAGCAGCAGCAGCAGCAGCAGCAGCAGCGGCAGCGATGGGAGCGGGGATGAGGGGCTGGATGAAACCTGGAGTGGAGCCCCGACGCACCCTTTCGACACCGGGAAGACATCTTCGCGTGGCGCGAGGAGACGGGGGGCGGTGCCGGGGGTGGCGTGCCCCTTCGATAGGGGCAGGAACGGGAGTGGCGGCTTCGGCCAGAGCTCTGTTGGCGGCAGCAGCAGCGGCGAAGGCAGCGGCGGCTTCGGCCAGAGCCCCATCGGCGGCAGCAGCGACGTCACCAGTAGCCGTGTTGGCGCTGGAACACATGACGGCCGCAGCGGCGGGGGAACGGCAACAGCAGCGGTGGCAGCAGCGGCGGCAGCAGCGGCGTCACTGTTGACAGCGTTGACACCGGAGAGCATGACGGCCGCAGCGGCATCGGTTGCAACGGCGGCACCCTCGAGTCGATGGGGAACGGCGAGGCAACGGTGGCAGCGACGACCTCACCTTGTTACAGCCAACTGGGAGAACATGTGAAACGTTAACGAGTTTGTTTGGGTTTTGTCGGAAGACATAGACGTTTTGCTTCGCTTTGTTTCTTTCTTTTTTTGTTTTTCCCTCGCTAGAGCACCTTTCGCTTTTGGTGCAGAAAACACATGCGTGCAACAGGGTGTTGTAATTTTTTGTATTGTTTTCATGATAATTGTACGCTGCGACAAGACAAGCATTGATGCAACCCGTGGGATAGTAAGCAGTGTGGTATCGGCATTACGTGGTTATTTTTCTTTGGTTCTTGATATGCTTCATATTTGGTTCTAGTTTCTCATGGGTGGATGGCATTTTACATACGTAGCTATGGAGGGAGGTACGTTCAGACGCGTGTTTTCTGCGAACTGGACACTTCAACACTCAGGATGTTTCGATACTGTTGTTTTGATGTTAGTCCAGAGTTCAGTGTCGATCTTTGAGGTGTGTTTCTGGCCTTAATAACGCGCAAGAAATGGGAAGATAGCGCGTTGTATGAAATGCATGAAGGCAAGCCGCTCAGGGAGAGCGGGTGTTTTTTTTGAAATTTCAGTTCAGGAGACAGGATGCGAAACCAACTTTTCCTGGAGTTTGATGCCATGTGTGTTGCGTGTTCATGTTTTTCTTTGCCTTCCTAGCGGCGAGTTCTGTTATTGTTGCCATCGTTTTTCTTCTTTCGTATGTTTTGCTGCTCTTGCATCGAAAATCGTTGGGCGGGATGTCATGTATGATCATGATTCTAGAGGAGCAGCAATCGATTTGTTTTTGTGTTTCAGGTCTTCTTATCTATCTGTGTTTTAGGTCAAATGTTAATGCAGGAGGACTGTTGGCATGGTGATGTAATCTCGAGGTGATAGGTTTTGAGATGTGACAGCAGGGGGACTGTTTGCATGGATGCTTGGTAACGTTTTCTATCGTTTCTTGGACAACAGCGACGGTACCGACTCGCGGGTGCGGGCTGTTTAGGATTCGGTCGTTGGACAGGACACTAGGTTGGAGGAAGGATTTGACGTGTTTTGACGAGTAATGGTTGGGGCCCCGTGCTGTTTCAGAACAGCCATTTCTATTGGTCAATTTATTTGAACAATCGTGTTGTTCGAAAATGTTGTGGAAACTCTTTGACGTTGTTTTTCCAGAGTGGCCGTTTTCGTTCCGACGCTTTTCTGATGCAGCACACAGACACTTATTGGGTACTATTCTGAAGATTATTCTATTGTGTTGACGGTTTGAGTTTATTTCCAGAGGGACGAATGCGTTGGATTCGTGAATACACTGAAGGAGGCGCTTTGTGTTGAGTGTGTAGCCAGTTTTGTTCAATAGGTTTTCTCAAGGGGTGTATTTGTCAGTCTACTACAAGTAGTCGTGAAGGATTGAGTGCAAGATCGTGCATCGTATCAAGTAGGGGGGCTGTTTGTGGTACTTGGATATGAGTCCGATCTGTGCGTCCTCTGTGGGGGATACGCGTATGGGAAGTACGGTTGTGGTGGGTATGTAAGCGGTTTGGGTCTAAGTGCGCCCCCCCCCCCCGGGAGAGCACACGCCGGTGTGCTCCTGGCACATGCCTGAGGGTTCAGCACCCTTTGTTATGTAATATTGCATGATGTCTACGCGCGTTCCTGGGCTAACACAGTACCCAGCGCTCAACACCAACCACCGGAGGGCGGCAGTGCCACGAACATCGCAAAATGTTGTTTGTAACTTGTGCATTTTGTTCACAATCGGACGTGGCGTACAAATTGGCTCGTGTCGCCTCCCGATCGCATTGTAATGCCTACGTGGTTATGGGTGGCCCCTGAAGGAGACCGCGGATAGCTGACCGTAACCCCGCCTCTACTGCTGTTTCCATCTCGCTCCAGGCACCGGGAAGACCGTCTGCCTAATCTCTCTTATCACCTCCTACCAGTTTGCCCACCCGGAGGTGGGCAAGCTCATCTACTGCACCCGCACGGTGCCCGAGATGATGAAGTGTATCGAGGAGCTCAAGAGAGTCATCGGGTACAGAAAGGACCAGCTTGGACCGGAAGGGGAGAAGGCGAGTACCGTTGTGTCTTTGTGGAGTGGGTGTGAGGCCTTACGGGAAGTGTATGCGGCACCCCTCTGTACGGCATGTAACGGGCCAGCTACATCAGAAAAAAGGTCCGTTGAAAGGGTGAGCTGGCGTGGTTGTGCAGTGTCGGACATCAACCGCTCGATTTCTGAGCACGCCATTTAGCGCTGGTAAGGCCGTACACACGCAAAGCCTCAGCGTGAGGCCGAATATTATGTTCCGCACGTTGCGTGGTTGCGTTTTGGGAAAATCATTCTCTCGAAATTGCCGGGGGAACCAAAGGATCGACCGTTGGTTCGCTCCGAGTTCCAACGGGCAGTACAATTTACGAGTGGTGCCAGCTCAGAATGGAGCACTGTTCGGCGGGTTCACGACTGCTGTTCCCACTATTGAATGAAACCCAGGGTATGTTTTTGGAGTCGCCGTGTAGAATTCGTCCCCCATTGTAGGTGCTCCTTCAGGCTGGTTCGCTCCGCTGCGTTTTCCAAACCGCTTCGACAACATTTACTGGTTGTACATATGTACCGCTCACTTTTTTTCGGGTGTGCGCCGCCCTTAACAGGTGCTAGCGCTTTGCCTGAGCTCCCGTCGAAACCTGTGTATTCACGAGCGAGTGATCGAGGAGAGCGACAGGGAGGCCGTCGACGGGGCCTGCCGAGACATGACCGCTAGCTGGGTCAGGAAGAAGGCGGAAGCAGGGTAAGTCCAGTTGGGCAACGCGGCGGACAACCAGGGACGGGGCGGTAGTCTAGGCAGGTTTTTCGAAGTATGCAAACATACGGGTAAAGTATAGAATCGGAAAAACTGGGGGTGAGGGTTAGGGTATGCGTACCCCCCGCCTGTTTTTTTTCATAATGAACTTGCTTTCTTTGCTTGGGCAGTCCTGACGGGGGTGTGGAGGTGGATCGCACAGCGAGGATGAAGTAGCCATAGGTGGAACAACCGCAAGGGACAGGTTTTCGGGTAGTCCAGATTAACCTTGTACGCGCGCTGAGGATGGACAGGAACGTGGGTCTTCCCCGAGACAAGAAGAACAGGGAGAAGGAGCGGAACCGAGAGAGTGAACAGGCGGGAGATGCATACGTGGAGAGGGGAAGAGGGGGTTCGATCCCGCGTAATCCGTTGCCTGTCTCCCTGCATTTATTTTCCGCCTCTCACAGGACCACCTGCGCTGTTGTTTTTCTTGCCTCTTTGGCTTACCAGCTTCGCGCCCGCAGAGAAGAGCTGGTGTTGCGAACTCACGCCGTCCTTGTTGATGCTTGAAGGAATCAGGCGTTTCCTCACCCGAGATCACTCACGCGTAAGCGCGTTTTACGGCACTTCCAGTTCTGAACCGCGCTCCCAGGTTACAACTCCCGACGTAGGGCACGCATTGCCAAGATGTCCACGCATCATTGGCACGATAGAAAAAATAAACAACACCGGTCTTAGTAAATGAATATATGGTGCAGGGGCGGAGGGGAGCTGTGCGAGTTCTTTGAGGGCTACTCGGCGAACGGCAGCGACGCCGCGATGCCGAACGGGATCTACAGCCTCGACGACCTGAAGGAGTTCGGCAAGGAGAAGGGTTGGTGCCCCTACTTTTTGGCGAGGCACATCATCAACCACGCCAACGTGCTGGTGTACAACTACCAGTACATGCTGGACCCGAAGGTGGGGCTTTGGGCGCAGCTCAAGTCAATTGCGGCGCAGTCACACAAAGTATTGGAATTGGTGGAGGAAAAACAACGTGTGCGGCTTGAGTCAAGTGCGGCGCAATCACCAAAATCTTCGAAAATGGAAAGAATTATGTGCCTGCCGCTGGATGCTCGTCTCTGGCGAGAGTATGCCTTTGCGGCATCGCTTTCAATCACCTCGTCTGCCGCGAAATATACCGTCGCCGCCTGGTGTAGGTTGCCGGCATGGTGTCCCGCGAGCTGGAGGCGGAGAGCGTGGTGGTCTTTGACGAGGCGCACAACATCGACAACGTGTGCACCGAGGCTCTCAGCGTAGATCTCGACAAGCGGAGCCTCGATGCCGCTTCCAGGTGCCTTGGGAAGATTTCATCCAAGGTGCTTGGTCTGTTGCCTGCTCCTTTGTTTTTGTACGTGGGAAAACTGGCTTGAGTTGGAAAAATTGGTTGTGCTCGTGGGTTACTGTTGAACACAGGGAACTTGTCTCGAGTGAAAAATCTGGTTTCTTGTTCTACGACACCAAACAACTTCGGCGGCTTTTTTCACCGCCGCCGCTGGCGGTACTGTTTGTAGTTCGGCTGTAAATGGAGCATAACCTGAGACGAGTCTGAATATATTGATGGGTGTGGTCTTTCAGCTTGTCTCGGCATTCTGAAAGGCTTGAAACAGCACTACTTTCATCACTACCACCCCGTCGGTCCCTTGTACGGACATCCACGTTTTTTTTTGCAATATTTTCCCCTTCGCGTACGTCCACGATTTTTTTGTCGCCAACATGGCCATCCCCAATACGTGCTCCCACAATTTTCTGTTTGCCGATACCGTGGTTGACCTACCTAGGTGGCCGAGATGAAACGAACGGACCAAGCAAGGCTCAATGCGGAGTACCAACGCCTGGTCAGCGGCCTCGCAGACTCGGGCTTGGGCCGAGCGAGCGGGGGCGTAGCCGGCAGCGCTGCGGGCGCGGGGGGTGCCGCCGCTGCTGGCGGCGGCGGCGGCGGAGCAGCGGGAGCGGGGGCTAGCGCCGGCAGCGGCGGCGGTGCGACGGAGGTGGCAGCGGCGGCGGACGCGATTCCGGCTAACCCGGCGCTTCCCGCCGATATCTTGCAGGAGGCGGTGCCCGGTAACATACGAAGGGCGGAGCATTTCGTGTCGTTCATGCGAAAGGTGCGGTGCGTTGCGTCGTCTCGAGGTTATTCTTGATAGTCTTGACAGGGTTTCCGAGTCCGAGAAGAGCGAGCGCATGCATGCCTAGTCTTGTCTCTGCCCTGCTCGCCTAGCGTATATATTCGACGCTGGCGACGTGCTCCGCGTCGTGATCGCCTTCAGACCCTTTTCTTTCGTTCGGCCTCTGCTGGTCTTGTTGTTGATACACCCCTGAGGTTTGGCGTAGAACGAAGCTGGGCTTGGGTTCCTACCGGTATTGGTGCAAAGAAAAGCGTAACCCTAGTAGGTAGTTTGAATGGTTTTGTGTATGGAAGCATTCTCGGGATCGAACGAGGGGTCGGGTTCCACCAAAATCCACCGTGCGTGACGAGGCAGGATGGCGCCGGTCGAGGGAGTACGAACCAGGGAATGCGTTTTACCCTGCGCGATGTCAACCAGCGTGGGGGGTGTAGTAGCACCCGCCGCCCATATTGTGAGGTATCACCCCCTCGTCGCCTGGCCCCTTGCCGTGACTCAAACGACCACGCACGTATCCTTGAATGAAGGAAAACCGAAACGACTCGTTTGTTCCCCACCCTATCCCCTCCTCCGTTCCTTCAACTCCCCGACCGTTGCCCGACCACCGAATCTCCGGCCAACTTTTTTTCCCGTCGTTGTCGGCGACCACCACCGGGGTGTTGTCATCCCGGCCGAAACACCGAGAAAGGTCGTGGAGCACTTCAAGACGCGCGTGCGCGTGCAGAGCGTCGAGTCGGAGACACCTCTGGCGTTCGTCCACCGCATGCAGCAGGTGACGGCGCTGGAGAGGAAGCCGCTCAAGTTCGCCTACTCCCGACTGAACTCGCTCCTGCGGTGCGTGTGGCAAAAAAGCGTTGATTTGCGTCCTTGGTCTCGTGTGTGTGTTTTGCGCCTTGTCTGTGTTTTGTTTGTTGTGTTTGCTGTTGTTGTTGTTGTTGTTGTTGTTGTTGTTGTTGTTGTTGTTGCTGTTGTTGTTTTTGTTGTTGCATCGACCTCGCACACCGGTGGGCTAATCACAACACGCCGGTGGTGGCAAGAAGTAGAAAATGCCGATCCGCTGGCCGGGTCGGGGGGGTGGGAGGCAGGCAGGCTGAAATCGCGGTTTGTTTGGAGTGGGTGCAGCGCCTTGGTTTTCCCTCAAGAAGCCTGTGCGAATTTTTATGTGACCTTCGCCTGTTCTACCCCGTTTGGTTTTTGGAGGGTTGGGGGGGATGCACTCAAAACCAGAATTTCTAATAGCCTCTCACCTGTTGGCTTGCTCCTGACTGTTCTCTTTTTGGACGTTTGATTTCTCTTTTTGGATGCGATTGCTTTCGGTTTTGCCTGTGCGCTCGTGTGTATGTAGAGACTAGATCCTACAATGTGGTTGTCATGCTAGTCATTTTCGTGCCGTTTCTGTCTCCTGCCTTTCGTATGTTATGTTCCAGAACGTTGGAGGTCACGGGGCTGGACGACTTCCGCCCCCTTGTCGACGTGGCAGACTTCGCTACGTTGGTGAGCTGAGGGAATAACCCTGCCTCCGCCGCTTGCCAGTGTCGACGTTGCTGCTGCTGATGTCGTTGTGGTGGTCGTCGTTGTTGTCGTTGTAGGTCTGTTGCTATCGTTGTCTCGCCTTCACTCTCAGCAGCCGCCCGGCCACGTTTTTCGGCAAATGCAATCGGTGGACCCCCATTCTTTACGGGAATGCACACACGGTGCCACCCCCATATCGCAACTGAGCCCCTAACCTCCCCCCGAACCCGCCACGGAAAATAGCCTGTCATCTCTTAGGAAAACTCTGCTCCTGCGGGTGCGACAGAACCCCGCACTCCCACTCCACCATCGCCTGTTTTTCAACATTCCCTCGGCCGCCGCGCGCTGTTGCCCCCCCCATGATACCCCACCGGCTTCACCTTCTTCTCGTCGCGATGCCGCACACGAACGTTTGTTGGGCAGGTGGGCACGTACACGGAAGGCTTCGCAGTGGTGATAGAGCCTACCGGGAGCGTGGTCCCCGGTGTTTACGAGCCCGTGATGCGGCTGGCGTGCCTCGACGCGTCCCTCGCTATCCGGCCCGTCTTCGAGCGCTTCGCTTCGGTAAGAAGGCGTTTTTCGTACCCGGGGTGGGCTCATGTGGCCGGGGTACCAATGTCAAAACACGTACCGTAGTCGTTAGACCATTGACCTCGCATCCCTACAATGCCGGGACAGAGGGATATACCGGGTTTTCGGGGGGGAGGGGTACCTTTGTTTGGGGGGTGCGCCTTCTGTTTGTTCTCACGCCCTGAGTGTTGCGCGGGATTTCTAGTCGACGCACGGTCTTTCTCAGAAATGCGATACAGTTGAACCAAACCTTACTTCCAAAGTGTTTCGGGCATTGTCTGACAACAGCATGCAAGGTCGCGCACGCGAAAATTCATGTACTTGAGAAATGTGCCAAGCTCCACCGCGGTTCTTTCTGGTGTTGCTTGCGACGCCCCGGGTATTGGTGTGCAACTCTTCGTCCCGCGTCGCCCGTGCTGTTCTCGGCGCATGCCCGCCAACAGGTGGTGATCACGTCGGGAACCCTGTCTCCTCTCGACCTGTACCCCAAGCTGCTGGGTTTCAGCCCCGTGGTTCGGACGGCGTTGTCGATGTCCACCGTGCGGAAGTGTATCTGTCCCCTGGTCGTCACGAGGTGTGTGGCGGCGTGTGCTTGGACTTGTGAGACTGATGGAAGTGGCAAGTAGTGAAGGGAAAAATCGCACTCCGAGGGAAAGTTGGTAGGTAGGTAGGTAGGTAGGGGAAAGGTGATAACAGTACTAAATCGCCATGACGCCATGCTTGGAGGCTGAGAGAGGCTTCTTGAATGCGTGCGTGATGCATAACGCGTGTGTTTGTTTCCTTCGCTGTGCTCGGTAATTCCTGGACGCTCAATCTGGCGTACAGCTATATTATGGACGACATGATTATTGCAGGCGTCGTTGACGTAGTCCCACCCGCGTTGAAAATTCGCCTCTCGGAGTTGCTGTACCTTTCTTGTGTTTTTCGGCAGAGAGAATAACTGTATCCCCCCTCACCATAACCCGTGCCAATCTATGCCTCCCCATCTCTGCAGGGGGTCGGATCAGCTCCCTATGAGCACCAAGTTCGACCAGAGAGACGACCCGTCTGTCGTCAGAAACTACGGGGCTCTGATGATCGAGCTGGCCGCGATCGTTCCCGATGGCGTCGTCTGCTTCTTTACCAGGTATGCTATGCTATGCTATGCTATGCTTTGGGCGATTTACTGATGCTGCTGCTGCTGCTGCTGCTGCTGTTGGTGTTGATGATAGGGCTGGGTGGTGGTTGCCGTTGTTGGTGTCGTTGTCGTTGCACCAGTGTATACAGAAAGGTACCCTGTCGTTCGACCCTTCTTGGCCCCGACACTGTCGTGGTCGTACCGACGGCTTTCTTTCTCTGATTTGTTGTTCAAGTCTCTTTTTTCGCGTTTTGTGTTTGCCCAAACCAGCCTTTCTACAACCAGTAGATGATTCGACGAAACAGCTGCGGCACGATCACGTACATGGAGTGATTCCAATCGACTGGAACTTCATCGAAATCTTGAGCCTTTAGTGCGTCCGTAGTTGTGCCCGAGTGATGACTTTTTTTTATTCCGCACGTCGATCGACTGCGCACGCGTGTGCTCTGATATGTATGGGTTCGATTTATCCCTCTCGTTCGGTGCGCTGTGTGTGTGTTTGACGCGCTCTCCCCTCTATTTTTACGTACCAGGCTCCGCAGCAAGGCTCACGTTTTGTTCCCATATTGCTGATATTTACCCCCCCTTTTGTTTCGGGACCGCAGTTACAGCTACATGGAAATGATCGTGTCGAAGTGGGACGAGCTTGGCGTGCTGAAGAGAGTCCTCGAAAAGAAGTTAATCTTCATCGAGACAAAGGTGAGCTCTTGCGGCGTCTGTTGTTGCAAAGGCGCAAAGTCTTAATCGAATTCTTAATTGAAACCAAGGTGAGCTCTTGCGCCGTCTGTTCTTGAAACGAAGTCTTCTTCGGGACAAAGGTGAGCTCTTGCCGCGGATGTCTGCTCAGCAGCAGTACCGCACGGGAAAACCCGTACCGCCCACTCTTGTCGAGCGCGAGGTTCGTTTCTTATGTCCTCTGTGGGAGAACCCGAACAGCGATTATCTTGGTATTAGCATAGGATTGTTTGCGGAGCACCCCGTGACTAAATCAGGAGACGGAGTACCTGTTTCCCAAGTTCGTAGTGGTTGTGGGGCGACGGTTGTATAGACAGTGTGCCCATTCTTTTCCGCGAGTACGCGTAAGAGTACCAACAGCATTTTCAGTGCAGGCAAAACCTGCGATAAACTGCCTGCACCAGCTACGGCGAAGGCGCCTCTAGCCAGTGTTCCGCTGTAGATGGCCGTCTTCCGCCGCATCTGTGAACCATCCCTGCCACTAGCACCATCCCTGCCACTAGCTGTAGTCGCTCACGTGCCACGTTCACAGCGACGACAATTTCGCCGCTCCCAACATTCTTGAAACTCTAGGTGCCATTTTTCCCCCGACGTGGCTAGGGCAGGCAGACAACACACTCGGATTCAATATAGTAGTTTGTATTCGCATTCCCTCCCGGTTATATTTGCCACAACGAAATCGTTTATCAACGAAGATTGAAATGTGAATGTCATAAAGGATCAAAAACAATCTTCGCAATTTGTTTTTTTTTTGTGGATTGAAATTTATTGTACGTTTTGTGCGATAAATCAGGACGTGGTGGAGACGACGCTTGCCCTGGACAACTTCAAGCGTGCGTGCGACTGCGGGAGAGGGGCGATTTTTCTTTCCGTCGCCAGGGGAAAGGTGAATGAGTGGAATGAACGCAAGGCGCATAGCGAGGCGTAGGGGGCACCCGGCAATGAAGAAGGTACACAGGGTCGTGGTGCGGTGTGTCTTGTAGTGGGCTCTAAAGAGGTACAAATACTGACGTTGAAGGTATTCGATGATGTGATTGATTGGTTGGATACTTTCATGCAGCGAGCGAAGACGACTTACGAGTTGTGCCGCAGAAGGAGGTACGTGTGTTGCTTGACTTGACATCGCATTGCTAAAGCTGTAGCTGTAGCTACCATCTTGGGGCTGAGGCGCTGGCGTCGCTATCGCTGTGGTCGTTAGGTGATGTTGCTCGGTGGTGGTTGTTGTATCGATGTGCCCATGCATCGAAAAGCAACGTCGAAACCGGCAACGGCGACCTGTCTGGAGCGCTACGACAAGCAACAGCAAGCACCGAAGCAAGCAACCCACAACAACAAGGACTTGAACGCATAAAACGATTCATATCTTCTTCTTCTCTCTCTGTTTCAGGTGGCGGAGGGTATCGATTTCGACCGGCATTACGGCCGTGCGGTGGTGATGTTCGGGGTGCCCTTTCAGTACACCCTCAGCCACGTGCTGAGGGCAAGGCTGGAGTACTTGAGGTCTACCTTTCAGGTAACATGCGTCCAAGCTCAGGGTTCCTGTAGCTGGTTCGTTTCCAGTTTCGCAGCCGCGTAGCATGGCTTCCTTGGTTACAGATTTCCTTCGAAGCAGGTGTTGTTGGTTATTTTGATTCCTGTTGATGCAGCTGCTGTCGTTTTGAGTATCGGGTGCCGTACCTTCTTGTGCCCATTTGTTTTTTTTTTGTCCCTCTTCGTCTTCCGTTGTTCCGCTGCTCCTTGGCCGTCCTCTTCACGGCGACCGCTGTCGTTACTTTTTGTTTGCCGCTGATCTCAGATTCGGGAGGGGGACTTCTTGACTTTCGACGCCATCCGGCAGTGCGCGCAGTGCATCGGGCGCGTCATCCGCAGCAAGACCGACTACGGCCTGGTCATCCTCGCCGACTCCCGTTATAACCGGCACGACAAGAGGTATGCATGCACCTTTTCATCCCGTTACACCCTGCACGATACGTTTGAGGAACGCCTTCGACAAGATGTTTCGAAGACCAACATGTCTGTGTTGGCGCAAGCGTGCTTGTGGAGCAATAGGCTTGGAAGATCGGTCTTGGGGGGGGGGGGGGGGGGGGGAATCTCTTCCCCCCCCCCTGGACCCGTTTTTTGGGACCCCCGCCCAAGGTTTTTCCCCCCCCCCCCCGCGAAAACCCCCAAAAAAAAATTAAGTCCAAACGTACTGTCCCCCCCACCCCAGGAAATAAACCAAAAAAGCCGAAAACCCTTTACAGGGGGGAGCCCCCCCCTTATGGGAATCCCCCAAAAACCCCCGGGCCTTCCCCCCTTGGGAATTAAAAACCCGGGCCCGGGAAAAACCCCCCAGCCCCCCCCCCGCTTTT
>FN649758.1:1218237-1229653 GCA_000310025.1 Ectocarpus siliculosus | reverse complement strand
TTTTGTCTTTTTTGGGGGGGGGGGGGGGGGGGGACATCTCTTCGCCTCTCACTGCACCGTTCTTTCGGTACTCCAGCTCATGATTTTGCGCCTCCCCCCATGCGAAAGCACCAGAAAATAAATTAAGTCATACGTAGCTGTCATCCGTACGCAAGGAAGTAAGCAGAAGATGCCGAACACCCTTAGCAGGATGCAGCTCACCCTTCATGCGACTCGCCAAATACCTCACGGCGCTTCGCGCTTGGTGATGTGAGAGCCTGGTCCGGTGAGAACCCGGCATGCTCCGTCCCGGCTTTGTAGGGATGCGAGGTCAATGGTCAAACGACTACGGCATGCACGACTATGAGTACACCCCCCCCCCATGCTGTTACTGCCGCTGTTGCTCGTTTTGTGCATCTCGATGAGTGTCGATAAATGCAGAGCAGTTCGTCCGGCTGTCAACGCCGATACCCGCGTCCATTAAACATTCCGCTTTCACCACACCCATCACTTTCTCCGCTTTGTATGAATTTTCACTCTCCGGCCTAGACAAGGTCTAAGTTGCCGGGATGGGTTCTTCAGCTTCTCTGCCCCTGTTTCTCGTTTATATGTCCCGATAAGTGTCGATGAACGCAGAACAGTTCGTCAAGCTGCCACCGCCAATACCCGATCCATTACCGATCCGCTATTGAGCAACACATTTATTCATCTCCGCTACTCGGTTTTGCTCGCCTGTCATGATCAGATCTAAGTTGCCGGGATGGGTTCTGCAGTTCCTTGATGAGACACACCTCAACATGTCGGCGGACAACGCGGCGGCGATGGCGAGGATGTTCCTTAAGGTAATCAGCCACCACAACAGACGTATTTACCTGCAAGGTTGACCGGAAGACAAGGAAACAAGGGGCACCTAGCTGATGGCGAGCAATCGAAAGGCGTAGGAAGATCGGGTCGCAATTTTTGAGAGGCCCACGACGACGTGCGCACACGTCTTTGCTGTCATCCATGACTCCAAAGATCCCGTTCCCACCAACTCACATCCCGACCTTATGTGGTAGTCATTATCCTTCTTTTCGGATAGACATATCTTTGTGGCCGTTCAGTCTTATGAGTCGCCATTGATAGTAGTAGTCGAGAAACATCGCCGTGTTGCCCACCGCCGCCGCCTTCGGCTGCACTACCTCGTGCTGCTTTCTGTATTGTTGCTGCGTAGTCATTGTCCTCCTTGATCGTATAATCGCGAGTGAAATTTCTTGTTTTTCTGATGGTGCGCTAGTATGCAAGACCAAGTTGCGGACATGCGCAACGAACAAACGCACTCACGAGACCCTCGCAACGCGCGGGGACGCCTGCAACAAACCGCAGGACATGGCCCAGCCGCTGGACCCTCTCCGACTCAAGGGCACCATGCTGGACACCAAGAAGGTGGCCGCCAGAAATCGTGAAAAGACCGGGAAAGAGCAGAGAAATGCCTCGGAGCTGAACCCGTCGGCCGCCGCGGCGGCGGGGGGCGGGGGCGCGGTGGATGGCATGGAGATCGAGTAGTTGTTCGGGGAGGCGATGGCGCGGTCACTTGCAGTGCGGCTGTAGCGGGGGGGGCTTTCGTTGTGTATGGGCGATCGTTTTTTCAAGACCGCCCGGGAGACGTTTGAGCCCAACTGGGAGCGGTTACAATTTCGGCGTGGTCGCGTGAGTGTGAGGTGGACATGGATGCATGCGAGTAGGTAGAGATGTGTCCCTGAGAGAAGTGGTGTGTGTATATGACTTGTGTGCATGGTAACCTATTTATCCGTCTTGTGGTGTGACATGCTACATGCCTCCTCGAATCACATTGTTTTCTTGAATTGTTGTGTCCGACGCGCGGGCATCTTTCGGGCGTGTTCCCTTGTTCGTATCTGGCTGTCGTTCGGTCGTCCACAACTATGGTTTCCTTTTGCCGTACCCGCGGGACCTTTGTGCTTGAGGTAATCGACGGGTGGTGCAAGCTTTCGAACCCTCCACACCACGACGCACCCCGTTGGCAGGCCTTGTTGCCGTCGAGAACTCGTCCTTCCGGGGAACGCCCAGCGCGGGCACTACATTACCATGTAATCCAGAGTGAAGACATTCTCGGAGCCGGACTTCATTCGGGCTCAACTGCCTTTTTCTGAACGAATCCAACGTGATCCTTGCGGGGGGCTCGCTAGGAGAAAAAGTGCCCGGGTCTCCCGGAAAGCTGTCAGCCATGAATGCGCAGGTCACGAAGCACCTCGACGCCCACACAACCTATTCAACGAGCATCCGCAGTACCGGCGGAAAGGATTGAACCTATGTATATTCTTGTCAGCCCAGTTATTCTGGACGCTGGTGTTCACCTTTCGACACAATCTCTGGACGCCCCAGCCAGGGTCAGGACAAGGAAGGCCACGCAGGAACCTTAGGTCCCAGATTCAGGTCTTCCGTAGGAATGAAACAATGTGACACAAACGATATGCGACCATGTTCCGCCCCCTTCTGTCTCTCACAAGGAGTAAAGAGACGGGACAATAGTCTTGGATGTTGGACAGACACGTTCAAGGCGGCATACAACGCACACCACACACAAGTACGCTGTAAAACTTCGAGGGAGTGAATACCTATATACCCAGTGTGAAGTATCGTTTGCACACGCACGCCTAAGAAGAATACAACTTCAATTGCACCACCCTGCACATGTGTGCCTTGCCGAATAGGACAGGCGTTAAATTTCACCGTACTAAATCAGGTCTACACTTACCCATTATGAATTGAATGCACAAGGCACCTAGACATAAACCTACCTTCCCAGTTCCCCTGTCAACAACGACAAATACCGTCCACCCCCCCCAACCTCTTCAATACTACGAAAGTAGCAGTGACTCTGGGATATTGAAAGCCACCCCTACTACCACCACCCCACCCGAAGGGAGACCCGGCCAATAGAACGCATGCCCAACCCGCTGTGTTTGAAGTATTCAATTGCGGGATAGACAAATACACCCACAATGGAAATTGATCGCCATTCACTGCAAAAAGTACCTAAACCAGTGAAACGAAATCAATCCCGACTCTCCGCGAAAGCACTCACCGGCCAGAATGACTCGATGCACTCTTTTCGCGAAGTCGAACCCGCACCAAGGCAAGTGGACAAACCGGCCACGCTTCTACCAACGCATATTCAATATTAAGAGGACTCCATCTCCTTCTGGGTGCCCCAATATTTCAACGTTCAATCCTGGACGTTTAATATGCAGTTTTTTACGCAACGTACCACCCGCGAATCACTGAACGCCATTTCCTAGAGACTTCCAGCCATTCGCCGCCCCCTGGCCCGCCACGCACGCATACTCCTGCCGCCACCCCTCCTCCCTCCCATCTGCTGCGGCCGCTCCAGTTGCCCATTGGGGTCTTCTGCTCCCGGAAGCACGCCGTCCTGCGGAAAACCCTCACCATTGAGGCCGGGCGGGGAGGACCAATGGAGGGGAGAGCCCCCTGGGGATCGAAAACTCTCCGCAATCAAGGAAGCCTTGTGCATCTCCATCCTGTGTTTGGTGGCGACACCCAGCGCGGGTGGGGAGGGTTAGGAACCCCTCAAGGCCATACATACTCGATGCGCTTCGGGTGAAATGGAGGAACCGTGTGAAAGTCGCGGGTGAGTAACGTGTGCATCTGGGGGACCCTGCCGGGTCGGTCGCGCACTGCATCGGCAAGAATACAGGCGCTAATGAGTGACGGCTGCAGGCTCCGATCGAAACGCGTTTACAACACCACATCCTCGCTCACCTGCTCATCCTCCTCCTCACGGGAGGACTCCTCAGCTTCGACTCCAGGTTCAGCATGCCCTTCAGCCTTCCTAGTACGGCAGTATATCCGCGCCCTTTCCCACCCCGCTTGGTGCCAGAACCGCGTCTGCTGCTGGGCGCCGACCTTGGACCGCCGCATGTAGCCCCCCCGCGCGGTATCGGCTGCGGTACCGTGCTGCGTGGGCTGGTGGTGTCGCCGTTGTGGAGTGCGAGGGAGTGCGAGGGAGAGTCACCGCTGTTGTCGCCGATGCCCACCGTCGTGGCTGGCCGGTGTGTCTTCCTGTGTTCACCGTCCTTCCGCAACGCTTCACAGTACGCGCCGAACCCACGCCCTCCCCGAGCGTGTGGTCGAGGAAGAATAGAATCCGGCGCCGATCGCGTGCGCTTGTGGTCCATGTTCTTGCCCTCCCCGCCATCCTGTTCCGCCATCTCGTCGTCGTCGTCGCTTTCTTCGTCCTCAAAAGCGCAACTCTTCCTTGCAAGGGTCGGGGGGATCCATCTTCCGTGGCTTGCCGCGTTGGCGTCAGGGGCCGGACTCTTGAAAGCGCCGCCGGGTGTCCTGCTACCGCCGTCATCACCCTGGCCGCGCGCTTGCCTCTGGGTCAAGCGGTCGAAAAAAGCTTCGTCGTGGCGACTGGGGGCACCACCGCCGCTGCTGCTGCTGCATCCGTCCCCATCAAATTCAAGGGTTTGACTCAATACGGAGGCAGTGGCTGTGGGAGCAGCATCCAGCTCCCGCACGCGCCGTTGCCGTCCCCGGCCTCTTCTCTTGCGGCGGAGGATGGGCACAACCGCCGCATCCGATGCCAAGACTCTACCTTCGGGGGTAATTCGGAACCGTATCAGCCTGGGCGGGGGGCAGACCACCGCGGCCACCCCCCGCGGCCCCTCCGGCGGTATAAGCACCTCCGCGCCCGTGTCGTAGTCGTTCCCGGCTCTGAACAGGACCGGTGAAGGAGGGTCCGAGAGGATGGCTTTCGTCCTGCATGAAGACGAGCGCGCCTCCCGTTCCCCCTCTTCTTCGCCGGTCACCACTGGGAGGGATCCAGCTTCGTCGTCGATGACGGTGTCCCAGCAGTCGTCGTCGCTGTCGTTGCCGTCGTTTCCTCGCGCCACCGCCGCCGCCGCCGCCGCCGCCGACATCGCCGCGAATGCCGTTCGCGACAGAAACCCCTCGTGACCGTCCTTACCGGCGACCGCGTGCACGCCACAGCGGTTGTTCCCGACGTCTCCGCGAATAACGCCGCGGGCTCCACTCGAAGTGGAACTGCTTGGGGCGAGGGAACCAGGCATAGCCGAGTCCTCCGGCAAAAGCCCTCCACTGCTGCCGTCATCGGCCGTCTCGTATATGTCATCCTGGTAGGACAACGGTACATGATGCGTGGTAGCAGCAAAGAGAGTTCAAGTTTAGCCGTGGTAGAGCGAGGCACAGGCGTTGGCAAGCAAGATGGAAGCAAGAGGGAAAAAATCGGGGCGGGGGGCGGGGCTGTTGAGCACGTGCGCGCTTGGAACACCTCCAACTTTGTGAAGACCAAAGCGCCTGAACCACGGCATCATAGTTTGGAGGGAAGAACCAAGAAGTACGAGACAAGTATCTCCGTTTCGTTCACTGGGACACGCACACGCCTCAAAAACGCACCTTTTCGCAGAAAACCTTCGATAGCCGGAGGGAGCTATTGCGGGTCGGCGCCGCGAGCGAACTTCTTTCACCGTCGTCACAGACACCATCGATGTTGTCTTTCTCAGCGGCTATCGCCGCCTCTGACCCTCCGTTGGTCCATCGACGAGCAGAACCACCGACGGCGAGACCAGCAGAACAAGGAGAAAAAAACGCGGTCGCTGGCATGCTAGCCGAAGAACATGTCGGTGTTGGCGACGCCGCCGTTCTTGTCGCATCCACCGGGCAATGGCCGATGGACCGGACGGCGTTGTTCCGTCTGCCCTGTCTCATCTGTTTTTCTCTCGGGTCCATCCCCGACAGCTAGCGAGACCAAAAGACACGGGGATGGGGAAGACGATGTTCGGCGGGGGGTATGGAGATAGGGCGGTTCGCCCCAACATTGAAACAGTTGGTCTCTCTCGAGTTTAATAGGACAATGTCGAGAAAAACCTCGGTGTTGCGCGACCTCCGTTCGATGTCCAAAACTCACACGCGTGCTGTTTCCGCCGGGATAGCCACGGTGTTGAGCAGAGCATTTTAGTGTTTTTGAACTTTCCTGGCGATCTCTCTCTCTCTCTCTCTCTCTCTCTCTCTCTCTCTCTCTCTCTCTCTCTCTCTCTCTCTCTCTCTCTCTCGCTCGCTCTCGTGACAGACGCAAACGCATGTCACACTCATACTTCATCACATCCCCTTGGACTGTGTGTGGTATTTTCGAACTGTTACTGAAGCCTTTCTGACAAAAGGCCTCAGGGGGCGCGATGTGCACACATACGTGGAAGAGTTTAGGTCGATTGCGATGCAGCGGTGATTGCACTGATATTCGAATTTAGGGATCCAGCCCGGAGGAGGTCGTTTGATCTGAAGTGCTGCTGAAGCACCGGAGAAGAACAGACCAATAAAATAGAGTAGAGAACGTTTCAGAACAGATTCCAATAATCGCAGTATCCAGCTGGTCATCTTCCCATTCACTGCATAGATAGACGTCAACACATACATTTCGACTGTGATGTTATCTCGAACGGTAGGTGGTAGTTTTTCGTTGAGCGCGTATGTGTTACTGCCTGGTAAGGGTTTGTCTAGCCCACACAATAGGCATGAACAACTTGTTTTACACTGCGTAGAGCACGGTCGACAAGGGACGAAGGGGTGGATCATTCTCGCGACAATACTTCAGGCAAAAACAAACTTCAGGGTGCACCACTACATAGCACACCCGACGAACCATCTACCGAACAGGTTCCTTCGACACCTTCTCAGCGTAACATATACAGAGAGATGAACTGGCCACCAAACTATCTTGTAGACCCGTTACGCACAGGGGAGATATCGCTGTGTGCTGTTCGGGAAATCGTGGAAACAGAACTTTCGCTGACGCTATAGACAATGGATCCATTGCTACAGTAATCTATCTTAGACTCTTTGCTATAGGTAGAGATGGATGGATTCGTTGGGTCAAAACAAAACAAAAACTGAAGCAAGGGGGAGGAACAAGTGACTCTCTCATGTCAACGATGTTCCTTGCACGAGGGCACTTACTTACCGATAGCTGCCAGCAGTGAACTGCGGACATCTGGCTACCCGAGAATGCTTCTGGATACGACATCGGTGACCTTTCATATGTCATTCAAAGTGTTCTCTAATATCTTTAAAGGAGAGGGGCAACCATGGCTGAGGACTGCTGGGTCTGTGCACTGTACACAGATACTGCTGGAGATGCGTGATATTTGAGCAAGAATCAAATTGTTTGTAGAAGACTGGGAGAGTCACCTCTCTTGTATGTCCACCAACACTGATATTCGAGGTGTTCCCATCATCGAAAGTATACGTCGTACTTCGTAGAAATATTACATGAAAGCACGTGTATGTACAAAATACAACGGGTGTACGTGGTATCTCGGCGCAACACGGGCAGTTCGTTCCACACATGTGTCGTTGGCGGTCGGTTGGCCGTTGGACCATCGGAGAATTTTGCTTGCTCCAGATCCAAAATCTATGAATAAGAATGGGTCTTTCTGTTTGTATGTGTATTTATTATTCCTTAATAAGAACGGAGATCCTAACCCTATCCGCTCCGGTCGGCGTTCCACCGCCAGGGCGAGGGTTTCAAAACATGCTTTCATTGCTATCGGCGGGAGTGTAGACTACGGCTTTGATGGCGTCGGCGTATAGTCGAGACTGACTATTTGCTTCTGTTTGTATGAAAAGAAGTTCAATCATTCATCATAATCTTCCCTTGCAGCAGCCAAAAACATGTAGTCTAACTCTTCAAGCGTAAATTCTTAGTCTACACACAGTCAGTAAACACACAGCGAGCTCCTCGCACCTGTCCCTCCGTATCGGTGATTCTGCTTCGACCACCGTCGACAGCGCCGGAGCAGCAGTAGGCAGCAGCAGCAGCAGCAGTGGTGGTGGTGGTGGTGGCGGCGACATATGCCGGCGAGGTTTCGCCAGGCCCCCAGGTTCGGCGCCCGTGAGCGGGACCCATCATTATGGCTTCCCTCCCCATGACATCTGCCGCGTGCGTTGCTGTGCTTCCGGCGTCCATCTGCCGATGGGCCACCCAGAAGAGACTAAGGGAATCAAGGAGGCAGTGGGTATCTGTGCGATACTCTATTTTAGGAGAAGAGGATGGGATTAGGGAGATGTGGCTGCTTGCTTACGCTCGGCCCTGTTGAAGCTCCGTTGCTGAACCTGCGAGTGGGCATGAAGAGTGTGATTCTCATGCGGTCACATCTGTGACCTGAAACCATTGTTTATGGAAAAATATTCGGCCAATGGATCTTTGAGGGGACTCTGTTTGGCTGCTTTCCTGTGGAAGCGGGCAACCCTCTTCCATCCGTCCGTGCCGAACGATTTCACCGGCATTATAACGGGCGACTGGCGTTGTTCGACCCGCATTTACCGGCACCACTGCTGCACATACCTATTCTGCGGACATATGCATAGATCACGTATGCCACGGTGTGACAGCTGCATTGTTCGTACAGCAGTTTTTATATGTTCTTTGCTGCAGGTGGGGTGAGTCGAGTGGGTCGACCGCAACCCGTGGATAATTTATCAGAATCTCTGTGAGAACGGCCAACAGACAGAAGCATGTGTCTGCTGCATCCCTACTCAGATGCACTACACACAAAGCGTAGCCGCGGTAGGCTGTTCTATCTTGTACGTTGTGTGACCTTTACAGTTTTCCGCCTACATACTTCTCGGTCGATCGGTGTTTCGCAAACTGCGAGACTCCCCTCAAAGATCCATTGGTCGACATGAATCCCTCGAGGTGCCACCAAAAAGGTTTTTCATCATGATCCAGCAGACCAGACCCAGCAGACCGGTGTCCTCCAATCCTCACCGTATGACAGTACAAGTATGCATAAAGACTTCAACACTACCAACAGTATTCAACGTAACAGCAGCAGGCTGCGGTACGCTAAGGTTGGCGTACGATACGTGAGACTTGGGTTAGAAACAAAGAGTAAACAATTTACCAACACATGCAGAATGCAGACGCCAGGACGCTGTCTTTTTCATCTATCTGACGGTTAACAGATTTCGCAACGCCTTTCACAATGCCGCATCAACACAGATTAGAGTCGTTCTTGGTACATGTGGTACCTCCACCCCCAACAAGCATCACGTCCCTTCGAACAGGCTATTTCTCTTACGGGTGTAGACAATGTGTATCGTAGGCATCTAGCACCTGAGCCCCCCTTGATGCTACATGAATTTTCTGTGTTGGAGTGGATCGTTCCTGCCGCGCTCACAAGAAATGAAATCACTTGTCGGAAAACCGCTTGTTATTCCATAGTGCTTCGGAGACTCTCTTCTTTCGAAGCTATTGTCATGGTTTCAGCTGCTGTGACTTCTGCAGTCTCTGCGTAGACGGTTTGTCCCGGACCCCCATCTCTACGATGTTAGGCATGAATCGTTCTGTTCCGGCATGCAAAACAACAAGAAAACTGCAAAAAAGACACATCTTTCACATCGGACTCCACTCAGGCTTCCAAGTGGGAACTGCTGCAACACAAAGCCTTTAGACTTTCTTTTTTTTCGTCAAGATTTACCCACACGACGTGGGCGAAGCTGCAAGGTTTCCTCGCTTGCGTAATCCCCTGGTTGGGGAGACGTTTTCCTGATCGGCCGAAGCCCGTTTAGCACTCCAGGGGGTGTGCCCAGATTAACACTAGCTCGTATTCACAAAACCACCCACAGGCGACGAGCGAATCGTAAAACTCTACAAGAGACATCCAACAGAACGACCGCGCGCGCGAGAGTTCACCATCCTGCTCTGATGCCTCACCTGCTTCTGGTGGGTGAAACTGACAAAACTTAAATACAAAAGTGATCAGGCGCGACTGTCCCGTCTGGACGCCACGCCTCTGACGCAAAAAAGTTCCAAGCAAAAACTTGGGAGAAATTCAAATAAATTTCTTTGGCAGGTCAATCCCGCCCGTTGGGTGAGAGCGCTCGCATTTTTCACTCTATTGCAGTTTTCCCCGATGTGATATATCTATGTAACCTGGAGCTTGAGCACAAAAAGTTGAACTCCGTTGGTCCAGTCGTAGTGCAGAAAATGCAGGGCAGTCCGTACATACATCATTACGTAGGTTGCTTATGGGAGACCAACCCTCCCGACATACAAGACAAACACGCGCGACCCCACAACACGCCCTGACTCGCAGATGAAACAACACCGAAAGGTCGGTTGTCCACACAACAGCGGCGGGTCGTAGTTGGCCACCCACATGCGCCGCACATCCTTCAACCGGCAAAAACGAGTGATCCCAACAGACAAGACCGAAAAACCAACCCCAACGGAAGCGAGAATATACTGCACTCGCTAGGCTCGACCAGAACGAAAAAAAACAACTGGGACCAGAACCAGACACGTAGAACGACAGGAGAAGGGACAACACCACAAACACCAAGGGGGTTACTTTGATAGGGGGTTACTTTGATACGAAAAGAGAAGGGCACAGGGGGGACGACTGGCGAGGAAGTGACGAGAAACGACGCGCCCGGACCGATTTCTCCGGACCAGCTTGGGAGTAAATACACAACAACCGCCTCCTTTTTGCTCATACGCTGATGGCACGTATCTTCTGCTCGACGTCGGCGCGGCAGACGGGGCACTGCTCGAACTGAGCGGCGCACGTGAGGCAGCAGCAGTGGTGCCCGCACGGGACGAGCGTGCAGTCCACCTTCCTCTCGAAGCAAACCTGTGAGTAAGGTGTCGTGCGCGCAAAGTTCGACAGCAACAGAGACAACATGCAACCGGGGGGGGGGGGACTAGAGTCAGCCAGTCGTGATGCCTACTTCAAACAATACAGACTCTTGCATAGCTTCACGATCATGGTATGAGCACCTTACGAGGTGTTGGTTTTACCGAGTAGTCAGCGCTCGCTTGTCTACTGGTGAAACTTTTATCGAAAAAAAGGCATGTCGGCGGGCTCTTGGCCTCCCAGATGGCCGCCCAGCTAGGGCAATGATATTCGGGGACGGACCCGTCGCCGCCACTCAGCTGACTGAATGGTTTAGTCATCCTCACACAAGGATAAACTCATCCGTTCGAACCCCAGCTGGATCACTTGTATGCAGAAGCACCATTTGCACATGGCACACACACCATATCAGGAGCATGGTGACGGGTCCGTCCCCGAAGATCATTGTCCTAGCTGGGAGGCCAAGAGCCCGCCGACATGCCTTTTCGACAAAGTTGCACCATTATACCAGTGAGCGCTGACTTATCCAAACATGAACAACCACCTCGTCAGGTGCGCAGGCCAGGCCGTCCTTCCTGCGAGAACATTGAAAGCATTATCGATTTGAAAATCAAAACCTTAGCCTGCTCACCCTAGACCGGCTTGAAGGCTCCGTCCCAAGGCGCTAATCGAACCGTCTCTGTCATTCCCAGTGTCCCTGAGCGTGGTACTCTACCCGCATCCCCGGATGAGGTTACAGGTTATACTAGATCGCTAGGGGC
>FN649758.1:1200209-1218160 GCA_000310025.1 Ectocarpus siliculosus | reverse complement strand
CGGGGATGCGGGTAGAGTACCACGCTCAGGGACACTGGGAATGACAGAGACGGTTCGATTAGCGCCTTGGGACGGAGCCTTCAAGCCGGTCTAGGGTGAGCAGGCTAAGGTTTTGATTTTCAAATCGATAATGCTTTCAAACTTTTCGCAAAAAGGAGTGCGAGAGGTCGTTATGAGTGACGGGGACACATTTCGGTTGGAAGAGATGGAGTAGACTTGGAGGAGCTGCGTAGGAAGGACACGAACGAAAGAGTTGACAAGGCGACATCGGCGTGGAACTTGTTCATCACAACCATGTCTTACACGTCAGTGCTAACTCAGATCATGTCGGATGCAGCCCTAGCGGGGCTACCATCGGAGATGATCTGGGCCAGCACGGGCATGTAAGTCACCGTTGTAATGAACCAGTTCGATATTTCCTTTTCAACTCTCTCATTGGTGTACTGCCTATGCAGCTCCTCCATTTCTACTCCTTCTCTTCCAACCGAAATGTGGTCGTCCCTCAAAACCACCTCTCGCACTCCTCCCTGCGAAGGTGGTGGGGGGTAGTCTACCTTACTGGACGTATGGTAGAAGCTTCCATGAACGTCGGTGTTGACTCCTACAGAAGTGGAGCAGGCGGGGGGGTGCTTGAGCAGATATCCGGACCAAGCGCGGAGGCACAAAACATGCGCACAAGCGTTTGCCCAAGGAAGTCTTGACTGAGTTACATCGCATGTTGGAGCGACTGGCGATGACGCAGAACGAGGCAGTGGGTGCAACACGAACGAAAAAAAACGCCCCATGATGGCGAGGATGACGCTGGGGGTGGCGTATTCCCACCCCTGTATTTATTTCTTCCGAAGGAATAACGCCGTGAAATCGTTCCAAGCGTAGTAGACAAGACAGGCACGGAAGTGACACGCTATGGCGGCGCACAAAGACTCACCACCAACGCAAGCAACTCACATATAAACCACGCGTGGCAAAAATTCCTCGCGCGTACTCACGGAGTCAATCAAAGCAACACACTTTTGCCACCAAGAATCGGGGCGACCCAATCCACAGCGGGAGAGAGTCTCCCCTTGCCCTTGTAGCCTTCGGCGACCAACCACCCTGAACCTAACCTCCCATACTACAACGCCCCTCTGCAGGCGAGAAAATACACACAAACACACATGCACGGAGAGTACCCAATCTTGCCCCGTGATCCGCCCAGGGGCCTCAAGACCGTACCTTTTGAAAACGTTTTTCCGTCTCTACTAGGCCGCGCCGCTGAGACTTGACGTATTTTCATCGGCCGCGCGGTCCAATGCCAACACACACGCACGCGCACACCACCTTCACTCACGATGCAGGTGTTGTCGTCGTCTCCCAAGGGAGCCGAGACCTCCGCACCGCCGGTGGCGGCACCTGGAGCAGACGCCGCCGCGGAGTTCGGGTAGCCCCCGCCTCCGCCTCCGCCACCGCCACCGCCGCCCCCGCTGCCGCCTCCTGAAGAAGATGGGGTGCCACTGCTGTTGCTGATGCGTGATCGGTGCCCGCCGGTCTGGAAATTGGGGTGGACGACATCAGGAGGGAGGGCAAGATACGGGCAGTCGGTAGACAATACTTGGAAGTAGAAACAGTCCAATTGGGGTGCTCGCACCGTCAAACAAACAAAAAAGACGTTTCCTCTTCAGCTTCCCGAATACGGATGCTACAGAAGATGCTGAGCGAGAATCCGAAAAGGTTTTAACGGGAAGACTACAAAAAAAACAAAAAAGTAGAAGAAGCAGCAGCAACAGACAAAAAAAATAACCACGGCCTTTCTCCCACTCGCTCACAAGACTCCAACAACATACCCCCTTCGACTACTGTGCTACAATCTCGAATGGGTGTATGTATGCCCTCTTCGGTTGTTTGTCATGTCTTCCAAAAATAACAAGCATCGGCGGCCACACCGCTCACCTCAGGAACAACGTTAGCACCGTCATAGAGACACTTCTCCAGCGCCCTCCACAGGGACCCCATGTCTCTGATTTCGGTCACCTTGCACCCCTGCGGGATCAGAACCAAAACGCCGCGGGGGGAACAGCGGGAACGCCGGGGTGGCGCGCGGGGCGGGGCGCGTACTCTCATGTGTCTTGCATGCCGTCGGTGCGGGGGGAGGTAAGGGGCCGCACGCTCGCCAGATTGTTGAAAAAGAGGTGTCTTGGCGAGTTCGAGCAAGACGGAGCACGTTGCATGCAGGGGTGTACGCGAAAGAAGCCCGTTCTTAGGGCAACCGCCGGTAACACAGGCTTCGCGTAACTGGCCGACGACACTAATAGACAAAAGAGGGTACACCACACCACCACACCCGCCTCGCCGTAGGAGGGTGGGGGGGGGGGGGTATGTCTATCCTTCATCGAGGCCCGGCCCTGCACACGTGGGTGAAAGGGCGTGCGATGTCAAGAATGTACGGGATGAGGATACACGCGGGGGAGAGACAGCGTAAACCATCTGATGCTAACAGACCTGAGTGAATGCGAGGTACCGCATGATTTGAACGTGTCCGGACGCGGCGGCAGCACCCATCACGCTCAATCGACGGCTGTCACCCAGGGCAATCTGACACCCACAAGTGCGGCAGAAGGCGGGGAAACATGGGGTGCGGGAGGGGGGGGGAGGAGTTTGTAAAACTGAGCTATTTTTTTTATGTAGAAACGTGGTATGATATATATCAGGGTCTACATAGGAAATGACGTCAAAAATCAATTATTATCACCATATCTACAATAGTAAGCATTGTCTTACATGTGTTGTGGGTACGACGTATGTGGGTGTCACTCGACCCCGATGTGGAGAATCAGTTCAACACAGACCTCCGAGAGGTAGGTTGGACAGTCCGTTATTCTGTAACGTGCTATGTTTCGTCTAGAAGGGCACGCTCTTTGAGGGTACCCGTAGCTTACAAGGTCCGAGTGCAGGCCCAACGGCAATATCTTCCCGAATACACGAGGGTCACCTCAGCCTTAAAGAAAATTCCATCCTACTTGATAAAGATGGCCATTCATGCATTCATGACCCCATCTTTTCAAAAGTTTCCACTTTTTTCGTGCGTCTATGCATACTCGTTCTGTGCGCTCCACCCACGTGGCATGTGATCGCTTCGAAAACAGACAATGCATGTGGACATGCAACCAAAACCACCACCACCACCCAAAATCACCATCAACACCACCAACATCAACATCAACCAACATCAACAACAACAACATCAACAACAACAACAACAACAACAACAACAACAACAACAACAACAACAACATCAACATCAACCAACAACAACAACAACAACATCAACATCAACATCAACATCAACAACAACAACAACAACAACAACAACATCAACAACAACAACAACAACATCAACATCAACATCAACATCAACAACAACAACAACTACAACTACAACTACAACCACGACTTACCTTCTTCTCACGGTCGAGGAAGAGAGGGCAGCATCGGTCATCAACCAGCCAGGCGAGGATGTTCAGGTTGCCACCGGAGGCGGCGCAATGAACAGGCAGCTGGACAAGGCCGCGAACGGAGGCAGCGGGTACGTTTGCCGAAAGAGTGTTGTTGGGGACAGCTTCATCACTTTCGGCTTTGCCTCAATCCTCGTGAGGGTCTACGGACCAAAAATCTCGGGGTAAACAGAGAACCGCTGGATGGGGTTGGAAGGGAGGAAAAGCTTACAAACTGAGACACTGCCGTGGAAAGCATTTGCAACACCCGCTGTCAGCTGCGACGAGGACCTGGCTTGTCGGTCTCTTGCCTTTCGCAACGGCCGGGCAACGCGCAGCGACGGAATGTGCTCTTGAGACTGACTGCTGCGCACAGAGAGACGCAAAAAGGCCAAGAAAAGACGCACCGGTATTCCATGCTCTTCGTACACGACTTGGGGGCGATTTTGAAGGAGTCGGGCGCTCCTCCAAAGAACGCTCGGTATTCACAAGAAGACGTCGATGATTCTACGGCACCCCCCGGCACAAGTATGCAAGAGGTCTCGAGAAAAAAACGCATGACCTGGCGCTACGGCAGGGAGGTCATCTCACCTCATCTCACACTTTTGGGTGAGGAGGCATACGCCCGAGTGCCGCGTCCTATGCTGCCATGAGATCACCAAAACAGGACCACACGTTTTCTCCTTAAACCGTGCAATTCCACCCCCCAAAGTGCACCAGCATCAGTCACAAATGTGCATGGGAGCATG
Source organism: Ectocarpus siliculosus (assembly GCA_000310025.1). Classification (NCBI taxonomy): domain Eukaryota; class Phaeophyceae; order Ectocarpales; family Ectocarpaceae; genus Ectocarpus; species Ectocarpus siliculosus. The sequence continues at coordinate 1,213,941 of FN649758.1, read as the reverse complement.
CATACCTCGTTGTGGTAGATCGTGTACGGCACTCGAAGGTTAACGCAGCCGGTGCTGAACGCCGCCATGGCCCCTTCCTCCGACCCTGACAAACACGCCTTCCTGAAGTCCTCCCCGGCGCCGTAGCAGCTGCTGCACACTCGCACCTTCTTTTCGCTGCTGCTCTCCAGCGAGGCGGTGCAATTGTTGCCGTTTGGTTTGGATTTTCGGGGCCGTAGCGGAGAGATTACGAGAAAAAAAAAAACAGAAACAGAGGGAGCGAGACGCAGAGATGGGATAGGGGGGGGCAGAGTAAAGGAGAGAGAGACAGGGACAAAGACGCAAATAAAGCAAGGTCCAAGTGACAAGAGAGAGAAATTGATAAAAAAAAGCGGCCACACATACGAAAAAAGCTGATGCCACACTGCTGACTTAATCATTTCGAGAACAGAGACAAGATTGACTCCCGACACCCAACACAAAAAACCCCCGACACGTGCCCTATTAGACGCACGATGGGAGACGAGGCTCACGTGTCCACGTTGTACGTCGGGGGAAGCATGCTTCGCGGCCAGAACCTCTCCGCGCACGCGGAACATACCAGGCGGCCGCAGTTGCGGCAGTGGTGCCTCCTCTTGAGCACGTACCCGAAGGTAGAGTCGCACACCGCGCATCTGACGAGGGGAGGGGGCCGCGTGAGCAATGAATAAGCTTCACGAACCGATTGACCCACCATGGTTGACAAGGCAGACAAAATAATACTCCTTCGACGTATACAAGTATACATCAAGGGGGGGGGTGGCGTCGGCAGGCCTAAGGAAAACGCCAACACCAGGGGGACAAAAAGGTCCAACAACGAAAACCAGGCTCTCGAGCTTAAACTCTGCGGTTGCGCCGCCTCTTGAGTTGTCGCCGCCGGGCACACTTGAATTGCATTCCGTCATGAACATCCCCGCCATCAAGAAACAAAAACAGCTCGGGATGGACTTTTTTTTACAGGTTGAACAACATTTGCCGACCGCATTTCCATCAATTTTTTCTTGCCAGCACCAGACAATGATGGTAAATAGCACCCAAACGTCCAACCCGATACCACGATACAGGTATGCATCCCAAACCTTTTCCTCTGACTGCCTGGTTACTTTGAACAGTAGCAGCCACTACCCGCAAAGCACTGCCGGCGTAGGTAGTTCGATGCAATAAAACCCGAAAACGCGAATGCCTCCCATGTTGTGTCCAACCCGAACACGAGCCTTACCTCAAAAGTTGTTACATAGACAACAAACACCACAGCCAACCGTGTACTCCAGCGTGGAACACAAGGTCAAGTGGCCGAGCGGTCTAAGGCGCTAGTTTAAGGCACTAGTTCGAAAGAGCGTGAGTTCGAATCTCACCTTGATCATTCTTTTTTCCGACAGAAAATCATGTTCCTTCTTGTTTTAATACAAATGCATACTTCCAGGCGTCCGACCATTTTTTATAAAGTAAAAATTACCGACGAAATGAACCAACCTCGAGTCTTTCCCGGGCTCCTGCCAGAGCGGTGGAGAAAACGATTCTGCGGCCCTCTGTCCCTCGTACGCGGTGTCGTACACTCCTACCGACACCTCGACGGGCTCGGCGTCCTGTTTGTTTGTTTGTTTTGATAGCACATGGTACGAAGAACGAACGTCACGCCAAGCCAGAGTGCATGGACAAGGGTACCACAAGCATTCGTGCGCGGTCTTCATCGCCATCCGAACGTATCGCTCCAGGTCACCGCTGCTTGCAGGTATATAGCTAACGAGAGAGCGATCTCCCGAATTTTAAGCTAGCAACTTTCCCAATTACCAAGAGGCAGCAATTCTAGCACTACAACGCAGGGGACCAAAACCCAGCCAGTACAGTTGCATTCTCAGGCGATTTTCCCGGCCTTGCGCCGGGCACACGGCACTATTGAGAGTAATAGACAACTTGAAAATTCTAGGAAAATTCCATCGGTGTCACGCGATTTCGTCGGCCATATACCGAGAGACAAGCCTATATTCACCCGGCCATAAACAGGGACCCTACTGAGCTACGATTTCTCTCAACCACAGCCGCAAGCGTCCTTCTGCTTCCGCCGCCGCACCCACGAATGCGTGCACACAGTTAAGCACCGCACTCACACACACGCACCCCTCCCGTTTATCTATTCCCTCTGTCTCGCACAAAAAATACGCTTGCAGACACGCACGCACACTCGACCAAAAACACTCCAACAAGCTTTACGACACACACCACACACCTGCTTGTTCTTCCTCCAAACGGAAACGCTGAACTTCCCCTCCGGGGTCTGGTGCATCTCGTGCGGGGTAAGCTCGCGGAACCTCCCCCTCCGCGCCCCAGCCTCCAATGCCCGGTCGCCGCCCCCTCCTCCATCCTCCCCCCCAATCGCCCCGGGGCCCAGCACGGCCCCAATGAGCGATCGCCCCAGGTTCCCCCAGTTCCAAGAGCCGCCGCGCCGGCGGTTGGGGGAGGCACTGGCGCTAGACGCTGCCGACGTTCCTGCCGGGGTAGTGGCGGCAGTGGTGGCGGGAGAAGTGGTAGCAGCAGCAGCAGCAGCAGCAGCAGCAGCAGCAGCCGGCTGGGCTGGCGGGGTCGGCGCAGGAGAGGGGGTTACGGTGGTCGCCCTGCTGCTGCCGCTGCCGCTGTTGCCGCCGGTACTTCCTCCGCTCCGGCGTTGTGTCGCGCCTGCGGCTCCCGTCGGTGGTGTCGGTGCTGATGGAGTTGAAGAAGACGATGGCACCGGGGCGCCGCCGCCGTTGGCGTTGCGAGAGGGGGGGGGCCTGGACGCGGCCGGGGTTTGGCCCGAGCGGTGCTGCGTCCCCGCCGGGGTTGGGTTGTTGCCACCGCTTGTGCTGCTGCTGCTGCTGCCGCCGCCGCACGTGGCGGTGGCGCTGGTGGTGGTGCTGGTGGTGGCGGAAGGTGCTGGACGGGCGTTGGGGGATGGGGACGTTCCTGTTGACCGGGCGGACGGGGTCCTGTCTTGTCGTGGTTGTCCCTGTACGGCGGAGAAGAAAACACGCGCGTCCGCACATACCGAAGTATTCAGCACCGTCCGTGTCTGTGGGCATGGGGCCCCTGACCCGACTGCGCTGAGGCATGCGGGAGTGAAACAACGACATCTATTCGCGGCGGTTCATGTTTGCTTTCGGGGGATGTACATTGTACACACGGGCGAAGGCAAAGCATGCTGCTTGTAGGTGGACGGCGCCTCACGGGAGAGAGGTGGCGCGGTACGGCAGTGTAGAATGACCCCGCGGTATCGTCGAGGCGGAGGATCGACAGTATGTATTCCCAGAGGGAGGGAGAGAGAGAGGGAGGGAGAGGAAGAGTGAAAGGCCATCACGCAGAAAGACAGCGGGTATGAGCCTACGCAACTACTGTACTTGAATTATGGTCACGACCGGCACAACAAGGGGGCATCTACACCGCGCCAAGTGCTCGGCGTGTACGAGCGGAGGATGGGATGGTTCCACGTGACAATGGCTGTTGAACGAAAAAATGGTTTGCACCTTCCAGCTTCGAATGGCAAAAGAACGTACCATGCCGTGAAAACACACTGGTTCGCCCGTGAAAAGAAGGTGCATGTGCAGCGCGGAACGTGCTGGTGATCGCGGAGCTGCCTAACGGGAAACCCATATTTTACAGCGGAATACCGCACACTAACATATCCCCCCCCCCCTCTTTTCAACACAAGAGGTTCAAGTGTCGTATGTCTAGGTTACATGTCCGAGCGTTCACCGAGGGGCTGCTGTGTTGTGCTCTTCGTGACGCAACCCTCCTTTCTCTTTGGAGAGTAAACATTACCTCACAGAAAGACTATTATACCCTTTCGTTTCAAAGTGCATCGACGAGTGTGGCTATTTCTCCTGCTGTCTTGGTGTGCATACACGCGTGCGTGTTCAGACTGCTCTAGACGTCTGCAGGCTAGGCCAAGCGTATCGAAAGACGCGATGCGAACCCTTCGAAGGGTCATGTAGAGGAGGGCACTCCCATTGAAACGCGACGCGGGTCGCAGAAAAAGGCGAACAGCAGCAAGCAAGTTGAACAAGCGACATCTGGCCTTGCTTGGTGACCTTTCCTCCGTGCGTAGCGGCGGTGATGTGTGATGGACCCAGGCGTCGACAACATATGCCGAACCGACGCGCTCACTGCAGCACAGGATCTCCACCGACCCCGACGCCCTCGACCTCCTCTAGACTCTTCCATCAACATCGAGACACAGGCGGGAAACTGGGGCGGGTAACAGCATCCGAGCGGATGAGACCTTCGAGCGAGTGTGTTACCAAGCGCTTCCCTGCTCCGGGATACGATGCAGACTATAGACTAGTCTATAGACTCCTGATTTTTTGGTCTGGAACAAAATATACATATGCCTACCTGCGCTGCTGCTGTCTCCGAGGGGGCGAAAGGGTTGCCGCCACCGCTGCCAGCGGCTCCCGCGCTTGTCCGTGAGGATCCTCTTCGCCTTGAAGAGGCGCCAGCAGCAGCAGCGCCTGCGGCCGCGCCGCCGCCGCCGTTGCTTCTTGGCGGCAGAGCCGGCGCCGCCACCACGGGGTTACTCAGAGGAGGCGCTTCGGGACTCAGGAAAGGATTAAATTCTTCATCGCTTTCCTCCCGTGTCGCTGTCGCCATCGTCGGCGTAGAGTTGTCTTCGGGCACGCGCCTCGGGTGTTCTAATGCGGCGGGCAGATAAGGGGTCTTGGGGCGGACAAAGGGGTGTAAGGGAGAACAACTTGTTGTTGTTGGATGATGCGATCGTCTTCTTTGTCCAAAATGCGGCGCATTCATTCTTCCCCAGGACCGTTCCGAGAACGCACGGGGAACTGAGAAATCTACTACGATCCTGCGCACCACAGCAGATCTGCGTAGATCTCGAAGATCTTTCAGGCGGAAAATCCAACACAAGAGATTACATGATGCCGTCATAACGTAACGGCGCAGTGTGGCCCGTGTTCATGCTGCGAGGCTTGTGCGCTTCTTGGAGCTTCCGCTTTTAGGCCTGGTGTGTTCCCGCCCCGAACGGATCAGTGTCGCCGACCATCTAGCCGGCGATCCGGGACTATTTCGCGGAGTTGGATGTGTCAACGCGGGAAGCTGCTTGGTTTGAACACCTGTGGATGGACGCATGTCTTCCGAACGTGCGGTACCGTTTGCTTCTAAACCTCCTGAAGGATGGGATGAACATGTGAGCGACCGTGTATACTACCTCAAAATTTTCTGATGCACCTGTATGTAGCTCCCCCGCACACACCAATAGAACCAAGTGCGTTGACCACACAGCCTATCGATGTACCACCGGGGCAACCGCCTTATTATAGTAGTTGGCTACACTCCTAGACTATATCGTACTCACGAATTACAGTACACAAAATACCCAAGTGAGGACGAAGGACGTGATGCAGACAACAAATACCGGGTATCTCCCCGGTATACAGGCTTTATCATATACCGCGGTACGTAGACCACAGGGAGGAGAAGACCACTTAGGAGTTTGAATCTCGCCGTGAAGTGGTTGGTAGCTTGCTTAACTCTCTCTGTACGTAGTCTTGTGATTTTCTTTCTGGAAGGTAGACTCAACGCAAGACAACACTTTTGCACCGGGAGAGCATCCTCTTTGGGGCGCACGCATTGTGGTGAACGGATGTTTTTCAGATACGAAAATCAGTCGTCGTTGGAGGACAACCAACACAAGACATGGAATCGATTATCATTTGAATGTATTTCCTGAATTCGCACCATCCAGTAAGTAAGGACATTGAGGCCAGTCTCGGAAAATAAACGTTCTTGAAATTGTTCCAAAGAATCCTTTGACGACGGCATGAACCAGGTGGAGGTGATGCGAGCGACCAGGATGTTCCTGCTTCAAACCAAAGGCCCCACACGTTTCGTGGTAAGATCTGTTCACTCCATTGTCTTGGTCTGTGGACGACCACCTACATACTAGTCTCCAGTGGTACCATTCAGCTATTCCGAGGTGGGAAGTGCTTAGCCCGAAGTAAAAATCGGCGAAAGAAGCAGAGGGTGGTTTCTGCGTTTGCCATAGTTGCCGAGCCATGCCCATGTCGTCTGAGTGGTTAGCCTCTGGTGTCACTTTTACAATATTTTTTTAGCACCGGCAGGGAGCTGCTACCCCGTCTTGACGCCAAGACTTTGACACATTTGTATTCTCGACATTCGGCACATACAGTAAAGAAACTCAGGGTCGCACAGCCCTTCTACACGAATGAGGAAAGCAATCGGGCCGGTCGCCGATACAAAATCATGTTCATTCGATACGAAGGACTATGTAAACACAGCAGGTGCAGCAGAGAGACAGTGCTTCTTGAGAAGTCGAGATATGGCTGGAGTAGGCCTTGTAGGGACAAACAAAGTAAGGCTTTGGACGGCACTAGGCGCGTGGACCGGCGAAACCACGCCGTGCCTCACGTCGACAAAAAACAGGAAAACGTTCAAACCATAGTGTCGAACAGCGAAAAGGATCGTTGACCAGTGCCAACTGACATGAAACGTTTCTCTATACGCACAAACACATCCCATTCCGCTAACGCTCGTGACCCCCGCCGTCCCTGCCGACGCTCCAAACTCCGATCCGGACGGTATTTTGTGCATGCGGTCGGTCTAACAATGGGGAAGGTGCGCGGCGAAGAATCCGACCGCAAGTTCACGGTGCTCGTTGGAAACAGGGCACGCTGCTCGTGCGGCGTCCCCCTGTGCCTGCACCACTTGTTCATCATGCTAAAGGTACATGCAGTTCGTGAGGTGCTGGGGAGACGTGTGTCGCCCCTGAAGCCATTGTCATCTCGGGGCGGAGGGGGGGGTATTTGCGTCGTGGCTTCCCTCTTGTCGCGGGGTGGCCAGTGTACCGGGGGGTTCGCGACAAACGCAGGACGACCTGTGAATACCCCATCGTCTGGCATCATCGCGTTGGTGCTGGGCAGAAGGTTTTTCTTTTCCTCATGTGTAGTACCGTCGCACGCATGCACTCTTGTCTCCGTGGCGGGAGAGCTCCGCTCCGGGGTCACAGACACATTCCCCAACGCGGTGCTTGCGTTTAATAGCGTATACACCTCCCTCGCGACACAGTTGTGAGTCCGTGGCAAACTGCCCCTACGTAGTTTTGATCCCCCATGCCGAGCGACACAACTCGTGTGTGCATCTTTCCCCGCACGGTCGACCCGAAGGTCCTCAAGGTCCCGCCCAGCAACCCTCTAGCTTGGCAGACTGCACTCATTGACTCAGAAGTGGACTACATCCTCAGCGGCGGTGGCGGGGACAAGGGAAGAAAACACGGTGCGAGCGCGCCCGGGGCCGCGCGGCCGCAAGGGCAGCAGCCCCGCGAGTTCCTACGCCGAGGTGGGGGCCGTACGTCCGCCGGCGGCGGTACTGGCGTCCTCAGGGAAGCCGACGGTGGCGGGGATACGGGGAGCTGTTCCGGGGGTTCCGCGGGAGGCGGCGGGGGCGGCGGGCACCCCCGGCTCGAAATCGCCCCCGGAGAGGTGTGTCCGGTGTGCCAGGAAGAGATGGACGAGGGCGGGGGTGAGGGAGAGAATGACGGCAAGGTGGTTGCGGCGGAGGGTGGCGGCGGGTTGACGTACTGCAGGGACGGCTGCGGGAACAACATGCACGCCAGGTAGGGTGCGTGCGGGGGTGGGGCCGAGTGCTCCCCGCCTGCGAGGCATGCTGCTGATCCGCCCCCCGCGTGCTTTTCGCTTCGATAAAGTTTGAGCTGTCGTGTTCGCGACGCCGTGTGAAAAGCAATCAACACACCGATGGTGCTCCTGCATACGGCACGGTTTTTCGCGCACCGCGGTAGAGCCATCGCCACCGTCAACCATTCGTGGTAGCAGGAGGAGATGGTTTTCGCAAGACAGGCTGTATGGTATAACTTTTCCATGACCCGTGACCAACGATTGTTCACTTTGCTAAGAATTTCACAAAGCGAACAGCGCGTAATCGTGGGTGTGTAGACAGCGAAGAGGGGGGGGGAGGTGCAGGATTCTTCTCCCAAAAAATGTTCAAGGTGAGTACCGCAGGAGGGAAAGGTGGAGAATTCCCCCTGTGTTACCGCGGCAGGTGCGTCAACGTAATACAGGCTTGGACTGTCGCCCCGACAATAGGTAGGCCGACAGGAGAAAATATTCCACTTCGTCTCTGACCTCGTTAAAACCGTAGCCTTTTCACACTCTCTGAACCGTTATCCTTTTGATACGCTATAAACAAGCCGGCACCGCAATAACAGTTAAGCGTGACCGCCGTGAAATCTAAGCACCCCTTCTCCCCCACCCGGACGTACCGAAACAGGTGCATGCTGATGTATGCAGAGCACCGTCGCTCCAGCGGGGACAAGCCATGCTGCCCCCTGTGTCGCGCCGATTGGGGCATTACGGCCGTTCGAGCCCTGAGGGAAGACGCTCGGCAACAGAGGAAGGGCAAGGGCGGCGGGGGCGGCCGATCGCCGGTGGGACGAAGCGGCAGGAGACGGGGCGGGAGAAGCGGTGGTTGTCAAGCGTCCGTGGCGCCTGTTACCTGCAGGAGTTGCAGCGTCAAGGTCCAGGCGGCGTTTTTTCGGTGTCTGGTCTGTCTGCCTGCCGGCTCGTGGGTGAGATAGCGTGTGTCCGTCGTGAGGCCCGGGCGTGTGGGGGAAGGGAAAGAACGCGGGTTCGGGCGGTGAGAGTCATATCGTCCCATAAACCGACCTCGTCGGCCCACACCAGCTTCGATGTCATCGTAGAGACTGCAATGGTCAAGAAGATGTTTCCACTTTTCTACCCTGGGCCTTCTGCGTTCCCTCTACAAGACCGTCAGCACCGTCATGGTGCCCACACACATATCCCACTTGCCGACGCTAACCCACCCGCCACATCGTAGAGGCAACGTTCTACGAAACGTTAACGGTGCCACTTTGGGGCCAAAGCCTTGTGCAGATCCCCTCAAAAACCGTCCGCACTCTTTATTGTGAACCACACAGATTGTCCCACTTGCCCACGCCACAGGACCTCTGTCGGAGGTGCTACGCCATGAGCGGGGTCCGCGGCACAAGAAGCAGCAGCAGTGGCGGTGCGATCGCCCCTCCTTGCACCCCCTTCGGGAGACACCGGCATCCCTTCGTGCAAGGGGAGGCTGCGGCCGAGCCGCCCGAGTGGAAACCCGCCGAGCCGCCCGGCGGCGGTAGGCTAGGAGGTAGCCGCGGCGGCCGCGGCGGCGGGGTAGGCACGGCCAGGAGGGCGGACCCTGTCGCAGCCGCCGGGCTGCTGTCCTTGCAGGCGAGGAGGACTTTCTTGTAGTGGGTGGGTTGGAAGACGGTACTGCATGAGTCTCTTCTGCCGTGCTACCCACGACGACGCTCGTGTTTGGGGGAAGGCTAGTGCCCCCCCGTTGTCCTTGATGCCAAGAACCCTGCGTGTGTGTGCCGTGGAGCTCGTGCGTTTGATGGCGTCACGAACGAACATCGTGGTCAGCAGTCTCAAGGATAACAGTGGCATGGCCGTGGGACTACTTACAAAACAGTGACATGGTCGCGGCAACACTTGAGGCATACAGATGCTCCCGACCGTACGCCAACATGTTTCCCCAACACCGCCCGCAATCTCTGCTAACGTCTCCCATGCGCTGTTTGTCGTCCGTACTCACACCTCTGGCTACCGTTGGTTGAACGAAGGGGCGAGAGATCACGACCGCAGACTTCGAGCTCCTCCTGACTCTAGACGCGTCGCCGGTGTCGCCCCTCCACGAACACCTCCTTCGGGCCCTGCCGCTCTGTCAGGGGACAGGGGCCACCGGCGCCGGGTGTGGCGGTAGTCCCAGTCAATCGTCGGTAAACGCTTTGCCGGTTCGCCAACAGCAGGCACGTTCGTCATCGGAATCACTTGCTACGGCGATGCCCCGTCTACTCTTGGAACACCCATCACCGCCGTCGAGGCCGGCCGATCGGCCCTCGCGGGATTATTTGTCCCCCACCGGTTTACTAGAAGGTGGGGTGGACGGCGTCGAAGAGACCAGCCGTAGCGTCGTCGAATACGACGAAGGCGGCCGTGGTTTCGAAGGCCCTTCTTCGACAACGTCGGGGCTTCTTTCTTCACGACCGTTCGGGAGGACGGCGGTCGTGGCCACAATGTTGGCTTCACCTCCAAGTGCGCCCCCCCCGCCGTCGCTCAATTCCTTGGTCGCAGCAGCAGCTTTGAGAAGGCACGAAACCGCAGAAGCAGCAACGGGAGGTGACACGGAAGCGTCGGCACCGGCGGCGGCCGCAGCAGCAGGAGTAGCAGCGACGACCGAAGCCTCGCCCAGAGAAGAAATTACGGCGTCCGTCGCGACCGCGCCCTTGCTTCCCTCGGTCGAGGTAGCCCCGGTCTCTGGCAGTTTCATGGCCGGGGCTACGTCCTGCTCGTTCTGTTCCGTTGCCGACGCCGCGGCTACGGCCGGTGACGCCGCCGCCCGTGGTACCGAAAACGGCAATGTCGACCCACAAATCGAGGTGGCATCTCCTTGCATCAGCCAACAGCCCCACCCGTCCCCGTCCTCTTCGATGCTCTCTTCGCGGGCACAACCATTGAAGCGACTCCCGTGTGGCCACAACGCTCACGAAGCTTGCCTCGTGCCCCTGATCCTCGAGAGCGTGGGCAGGGGCGACCCTTCGAGTTGCGTGTGCCCCTTAGACTCGAGCCCGATCTTCCCGGCCCTCTCTCGCCGGAGGCGCTCTCGCCGCAGCAGCTCAGGCAGCGACGGCGGCGGCACCCCGTCAGCCAGCAGCGACAACCACCGCAGGGGCACGAGATCAGCCCCCTCGGTGACGTCATCACCTGCCGGCCGTACCGGTGGAAGCGCAGCAGACAGACACGCACGGGCGGCCGCGGCAAGGGAGTCGCTCCGCAGAAACGATGGCGACTTTGCCAATGACGCGCTCGGCATTGAGCTCGTCGGATCGAGGTTCGCGCAGCAACCATGCGCCCCCCCCCCGCCGCCGCCGCCGCCGCCGCCGCCACAAGGCGCGGCAGTCGTGGCCGCTTCGGCAACGCTCACCACGGGGTCATGCACTCGAGCGACAAACGATAACGGCTTGGCAGCGCCTCGTGATGATGCGGGGACGCACGAAGGAGCAGAGGAGGCGGGGAAAAGCGGTGGTGGTGGTGGGGTAGTAGGTCGGCGCGTGGGCCCTTGCCGAAACGCCCGCGCCTCTTGCCTGAGAGGTCGTGCCATTCGCTCCGGCGACTCGGGGTCGGACAGCAGTTTCGCTCTTTTCGTCGGCGGTGCAGGGATAGTAGCGGATAGGGCAGGAGGTGGCGCAGCGGCTGCACGAGGAGGGGGCGGGGGCGCGGAAGACGGCCTCGAAACGGCAGCGGGCTCTCAAAGATCTCGGCAACAGTCTCCGTGCGTTGTTCGAGGTTCAACGATAGGCGGTAGAAGGAGTAGACGACGCAGCACCAGCACCACCGCCACCACCACGATGGGTACTGCGACCGCCGTTGTGGCACCTGCTACGGCTGCACGTGGTCATCGTGCTGTCGATGGATTGCCAGTGATTTCTCTTTCTCTCCCGTCGGTCTCAAGCACCAGAGGAGGCACCGCCGATAGGACTGCGACGGAACGAATCGAGAACGAGGCTCCATGAGAATAGATCAAATGGACAGAGGGAGATTTGTCCCTCGGGTCACGCACCAGGACGTCGCGTGAAGCAAGTGAAACGGGTGATAAACATTTGGGCAACGTCCTTTCCCCCTCGCGCCCCCCCCGCATCGCACGTGCTGCCTTCGACAACATACGATAGGAGTTATTGGTGCCGTTGTTGGGGGACCCATCCCGACTGTATCGCGTTGGGAACGCCCCCCGTGAAAGGAGGAATGAGACATGCCCGACGAAACGGGAGCACGACCGGCCACTGGGACGGCGGCCTATTTCACGGGACGTTGAGCGGGCGCCGGGGGTAAAGAAGTGAAAGGACGTTGTACGCAGCGGACGCCGGGAGTCCGAAGAAGTGAACGGGTGCCTTCAATACCATTAGAACCGCCTCGGTCGCATGGAAGGCGTTCATTCTCCTCTGTGGCTTTTGGGCAGCGCGAGCGACGCAGAAGCAGCAGGCGAACTTTGCCTGCAGTCTTCCGAACAAAAAGTATTCGATGCACGACCGGCCTCGCTACTGCAATGACAATGACGAAAAGTCCGCGTTACTTTATTCTCATTTTCTCATTTCTACACATCGCCATATTTCCCCTGTCCAAAATGTCTACGCTGCATACCCGAAACACCGAAATGCAGCCAAGCACCAAAACTCGCCCAGGCACCGTCGGTAGTCGTCTCATTTAAGGCCGACGCACACCCCACCCCCCACGCTACAAACAAACACAAGCGCAACTGAAACAGTACACCCATCAACGCCTATAAAACATGACATCGACACGAGTATTCACCGCACTATGCAGCAGAACCAAAGACACCAAAGACTCAAGTTGAACATGAAAAGCTTACATTTTTAACAGCTCGCGCACTCAACTCTTTGCGTCCCGTGCACACTTACACCACGGCCGCGTAGAGCTACAGCACACTTTGCCCCTACCCCCCCCCCCTACCCCGCGCTGTGGGTCTAGATATTTCTAGCTGCGGGCTCGCAAGGCACGCGCCCATTGCGTGTGAACAGCCAACAGCAGTACCAGTTCAAGAAAAAAAAAAAACGTCGTTGTGATTTCCGCTGCAGAAGGCGGGATGACTGCCTAACCCAAAGAGCGTGTGAGTGCTCAACAACGGCAAGCAGCGACGTTACGGCCATCCAATGGTCCGGGCCGTCTGGAGAACGCCCACCCCTCATACACTGCTGTGACGAGTGACGCCACTCGGAACACACCGTAGGGCTATCTACACCAGGAAGGCGAAGCATTGCACATCTATGAAACGTTATGTATGGACCTTAACAGCAACCCAAAACAATCGAACATGAGGACGCCGTTGGCTTTCCCGGAACAAACTGAGCTTGGCAGAAGCACGTTCGTCGTCGACGGTCCAGAGCGTGCGTGCAGATAAGACAAGGCCAACCGCTGTTACAACGGACACCCAAGACCAGCGTGTGGCAACTCAACAACAACAAGGAGGCATCGGCGGTTTACCACACGATGCAGCCCGCAGGGTCTCGTCCTCACGCACATAAACAACAAATTGCCTGATGGTACCGGAGACACATGTATGTGCACACAGGCACTCGCGTGTATTAAGGCCGGTGTCCCTGACGCTAGGGAGGCAAATTACTACTTTACAAGAGAACCAATGCCTCTTGATGAACAATTCGTCAACAAACAAGGGGAACGTGAATTGTTCCCGTCGTGACAAACGAGCACACAAAATACAACATACCATCGTTGCCGCAAAGGACACATGCTCCCCCGTACATACGCTCGACATGTGCCCTGTCAGCTGAGGCGATGCCAACGTTGGCCCAATGGCGGCACGAGCTTTGCTTGAATAGCTAAACCGCGTTCCCTGTCCACAAAAAAGACTAGAGCAACTCCAAAACAGTAAAAATATCGATGACAACAACAGACAAGAGCAACGGACCCACTCCAGACGCTGCAGGAAGTAGCAGCAGGGCGGCCGCCGCAGCCACAGCAGCCTCAGCCGCAGATGATTGCCCTAGCGAGCCAGGCAGCCCACGTGAGCTCCTCTTCGCTCTGCCTCGAGAGCGAGCCGAGGTCAACAAAGCCGCGCGACAAGGCATGCCCCCCCCCCCCCCCCCAACTCCAAC
>FN649758.1:1169868-1191307 GCA_000310025.1 Ectocarpus siliculosus | reverse complement strand
GGGGGGGGGGTTACGCAATGAAAAATCACAACCGACACCACGTGCGGGCTTACGTACGTAGCGACGACTACCAAAATATCACGCGCAAAAAATTCCACGAGTTCCACCACCACACCCAGAACATCCCTTACGTCGCACAAACGTCATCGCCTTCTATGCCACAAAATCATACGAACTTCACCCCCCAGGAATCGAAGACATCCTTTCCATCCATCCATCCATCACATCCCAAATGAGCGACACGACACCAACAACAGCACCACCAATAGCAGAAGCAGCAGCAGCAGCAGCAGCATCAGAAGAAGAAGCAGCCACACCCGTACCAGCAGCATCAGAAGAAGAAGCAGCCACAGCCGTACCAGTAGCATCAACGACAGCATACAACAACAGCAACCACCACCAAGAAACACCAAACACCCGCAACGCTCGAAAGCCCACCTGCGTCTTGGGGTGCACGTGCCGCAGAACCGCCACCGCCTTCCACGTCACCGGAGAAACCAGCCGCGCGCACTGGTCGTAGCTGCCGACCGACAGCAGCGTGCCGTCCGGCGACCACGCCATGGACTTGACGCCCAGGGCGTGCGAATACGCCTCCAAGCGCCCCACCAGCTTCCCCGCCAGCGAGTAAAACATCACCCGGTAGCTGGACGCAGATGATGAAACGGCGGTGGGTGGGATACGCGGGTCGTTCCGCCGCGGACACGGGCAGTTCTTTACCGGTCGGTGCGTGAACCACGGTCGGTGCTACACAAATCGGTTATAAAAAATCGAACCCCTGCCTCCGTCCCGGCTTCGTAGGGACGCGAGGTCAATGGTCTAACGACCACGGCATGCACGACTATGAGTACCCCCCCGCTTAGCACTGCGCTCTTGTTGGTTGCTGGGTCACCGTTGTAGACCAGAGGTAGAGTTGCATCGTACCCGTGGAGCAAGCGTAGTAATTTGAGTTCCTACCCTGTTCAGGGGCCGTCACGCCACCGTTCATGCATTCACAGATCAGGTCGCAATCCCCAGACACACCAGGTGTGCCTGTCTCACTCGTCAAGAAAGCGTCTTCTCCGAAACACTTCTAACCGGGGCTAGATACTTGTCCCAACCCTGACTGAATGGCTGACTTGACTCACTCTAGCGACGTGTCCTGCAGGCACAGGGTGAACCCGTCGGGAGAGAAGTCGACGTGCGTGAGGTCCACCGTCTCCGCCGTGAACTCGCCGAGAGACTCCCACGACCTAGTGTCGTACAGCTTCAGGTGGTCTCTTCGCAAAGAAAGAAAGACAAAACATCAGAAAAAGAGCGCCATTAGGAATGGTCCCGAAACATGCTTCAACCAATCGCTTCCAGGTGATGACTCTTCCGGAGCGTGTGCGGAGCATTTTCTTACAGACCGTTTCGGGAAGGGTTCCGTCATATAAAAGTATATTTTTTTGAAAAGCACACTGAAAACGTTTGAAGACTGAGATGTTTTCTGCAACAAATGCCAACCCATGCCATCCTACCATATCCGTGCCACAATCGCATCGACGCCGTGCAAAGGAACCATCGGCTATCGCCAGGGCCACGATTTTCATCCCTGTGACAAGCGTCTCCAAAGCAGACACATTCCGGATATACCCACACAACGAGCGAGCTAAGAATTGTCTCGTTGCGCATGTTCTCACCTGCAATCTCGTCGCGTGGCGACGGCCATGATGAGGGCGTCCGGGCTGAAGGCGATACATCCTGGAGCAGCCTTCGGCTGGCGGACAGTGTGCAACTGCGCGACAAAAACCGAAAAAAAAAAAAAAACGCAGGTACGTACTCCAATTAAGAGAAGGCGGCAACGATGTACGGTGTGCGGAACGGATCGAAACCATTGACATGAATTGATCTCCCATGGGTACGGATACATTGAGATTGGAAACAAGGATTTCGTTGGTAGAGGCCGAGTCGCAAGGGCGCAACACATCCACACCAAAAAAATATTTCAGAGTACCAAAAAAAGAGCCAGACCTCAACAACCCCCACCAGCGAATAACAGAAGGAAGCATTAACCGATGGTAGGCATCCACGGCTCGAGGGTATGCGTGGGCTGAATGGAGTCGGGCAAGAGGGATGGTTGCGACTAGCCTAGGGTGCGCATTTTTCATTGGCTCGCCGAACAATTTTGGAAGGCGTGGAGACTGCTGTACTCGCCAATCAAGCATGTGGCTCTGCGGGGCAAAAGGCGAACAATCCCAAAGCCGACCAATATAAAACCAGGCCGAAAACCACGCCAACAAACGCCTATCCGTCACGCCTACACTCTGGGTTGACGTCAAGGGAAAATACAGCCTTTTGCTGACCCTGTCATCATCCGTGTGTGCTTCTCGCCTCGTGGTCGTTCCCACCCGGTAGGCTACATGCGTACGGGCTGCCAGACTTTCCAGCAAAACCTCCTGCCTAGAGAGGACACAACAACACCACACACAGGAAACGTGAATCAACAATGACAACGACAACGGCACAGGGATATAGGTTCACCTGCCGCGTGGACAGCGACCACACGCTCATGTGCAAGCTGAAGTCGGAAAACGTGACGACGTGCCTAGCGTCGGGAGCCCACAGCGCCTTGACCATCCCCGCCAAGCCCTCGCGTATTCGGCATTGCCAGTCCGGTCTCGCAACCGACATCACCTTCACGGACGCAGGGAAAACGGATCCGGTGCACATGGACAGGAGAATACAGGGAAGAGGGAGTGGGGGGAGAGGGAGTGAGGACACAGCAAGGATTTTCAAACCAGTTCTTCGAGTTGTTGCTCGCCGTATTGTAGAGTGGAAATGTTTCCTGATAAATTTCGTCCCCAACGTGGCGTCGCCATCGCGCATTCTCAAGAACGTGCGGGCTTGTGACACCACGTCTTGGAAACGGGAACCAACAAAAACGAAAAACTCGTAAGCACAACAAAGCCAGACCGTGATGCCCCGGAAGACGACAAAGAGGAAATTTTCACCTGGTGCCCGTGAGGTGCACATCGCAGTTCACACTCCATCGAAAAAAACACCAACGACGACAAGTTTAAGGCAGGGGTGCCCTCATCATCTCCTGCTCGCGGGACGAACATGTTTGCGCGGCTAACACGCCACAGCAGCCGCGGCCTCTCTGACGACCGCGGTGCAAAATTCTGAATGCGTCACACCCTGTACAAATACAAATCAACAAATACAAACGGTATTTGCCCGCGGCCGCAACTTCCCGTTACTTGCTCCCAAACAAGTATTCTTCTGGGAGTGTTTGTCTGGAAAAAAAAAATTGTGCATGATTCTGCCGAGAGAATTTGTCTGGAAGTAAACATTTGCACACCTACATACCTCAACAAGCGAGCGCTTGTACATCGCGCACAGCAGGAGGTCGGAGTCCGACGCCCACTCCAAGGCCTCGATCTTGTCCAGGCAAGGCCGCAGGCCGCCCTGGAAAAGGGAGTAAGCAGCAAGCGAGAGGGCGAAGGGGCGAGGAACCCGCGGGCAGCAGCAGCGTTGGCATCCGCCAACAATGAACACGAGAAAGGGACGAGAAAGAGGGTCATGGAAACCAGCAGCGTGCGATTGCGACAACCAGCCTTGGGGTGTTAGGATGCGTGTGCTTATGGAGAGCTGAAAGGGCTGCATTTTTTCGTGCAGTGCAAGGGGTAGAATCAACACCACCGCCAGACGCATGTATGTGCGCGTGCATAGGTTCCCACTCTGGGAAGAACCCGCAATCTAAGGCCACAGACCTAAAGCGATCTGGATGTGTGTCGGAAACCCACGTGGTAAGTTAGTGGGCAAGAGGGCCGAGCGGTGTACGGTATGCCGATGTGCGGAACAGCCGAGTGATGTTTTGAGATTCACTGTTGAAAAAGTGTTGGACGCACTTGATGAAGGCTAGATCGTCAAGACAAGGTATGCATAGGTTGCATGAGATACCACGCCCCCTGAACCGAGTTTCAAAGCTCGGACTACCTCCACGAAGAAGGATGCCACGAATCAAATTCTACGTTTTCAGACAGCTCTCAACGAGACGCTTCTAACGGCGCTATCCTCGGCACTGCTACTCTAGCTGCAAAGCTAATCGACGTTTGGAAATCGGACGGGCGGGCGGTGTACCTCTAGCCGCGCATGCCGTAGTCGTTAGACCATTGACCTTGCATTCCGTACCAAGCCGGGACGGAGACGGCGGGTTTTCATTAGGGGGGGGGTGGAATCTTCCGCAATAGGCGAATGATGCTGGGAGAGGGACGCACAGAAAGGTGTGCAGAAGCATATGGCGGCACGACCGAGGTCATTCTCGCTGCTGTGGTAGTAGGCTGAAATACTCATGACGTTCCTTGCCAACCGACGTGTTTTCATCTCGAGAGCCCTGCTACACAGCAACAACAGCAGCAGAACACGCCCTTGTCTTTTCAAATCGGTCGTTGAGCATGTTTTTTTTACGTGAATAGTCTACAATGTGAAGACAACAACAACAACATTACACAAGTTTACTTTCAAGGTGTGGTGACACCGCTGCTGACATACTTCCGACCTTTTCTCCCACACCCTGGCACGATGCCCCACCTGCACGATTTCGAAGCCATCCATCGCGTCCCGCACCATCAGCCTCTTCCCCACAGCCATAGCCACGTACCGACCGTCAGGGCTCCATTGCACAAGGCCGGAGCTCTGATCGTACATGGAACTGAAGTGCGCGCTCATGGTGTGCGTGCGAAAGGATCTAACGCCACAAGCAAGCGATTTTTTTGCCCAGACGTGCCCTTCCTCCGTTGCCTCCTCCCCTTTTCTGTGTGCGCGCCTTGGAAAAGATGGAGATAACAAGCTTTGTCTCTCCCCCACATAAAGGCTGCAAGCTGTATTGGTGGAAAGCCTGTGCTCCTGTTAAACGCCGCCCGTTAGGGAATACCTGGAAACTTTTTTTTTTAACCGAGCTGTGTTTGGTAATCCCGCCCGGCCACGGCGCCACAGCAGGCCGTGCCGATCACCAGCGAACCGCCACCCCACCCTCCGGAGGTGCTTCTTCCTCCACGCAAGTGCTAGCCTGCTGCTCAGTGTTCCTTACTTCACCGCACGCTGCACTCTGGCACTGCTGTGCACCTCTCTTCTCTGGTCTGGTGGTGGGTTGATGATCTGCTCCCCTCCCTCGGTTGCCTAGCACGAATCCACGGAGCCCCCGCCTCGAATTGGGGTAGTGACCCAGCTACCCAGGTCATGCAGCCCACGTGCATCCTCTCTGCTGCTGGTGTCCACCGTGTGTCCCCGTTGCCAGTCCTAACGGCGTCGTGTGTCGCTCTCTTCATCTCCCAAGGTCTACTGCTTGTCTTCCAGTTTGTCCATCCACTGCGGGCATTTTGAAAACGGGCCCGCTACTGCTGGGAGAGACAGCAGTAGCGGTCGTTTGGATTTTCAAACCAAGGTTGGAGCGCTTCGACGGTTTACCCACTGCTGTCTGTTGAGGGGAGCAGCCGGCATGGAACAAGATCGGCGTTCGTCGGGGCCGAATGAGGAAGCCCGGCTGATGATCAGAATGCGGCAGGTCAGTGACTCGAGTAGGAGGAGACAGCGAAGAGGTACAGTTTTAATCCACAATTTCAGTATCTGTACTCCTGTAGACAGAGACGGAGAGCGAGCGAGAGATGTTATTATAGAAAGGCTTACCCATTGGACTATTCAGTCAGCGCTGACTCTAGTCTAATGGGTAAGCCTTTCTAACAAGAGAGAGAGAGAGAGAGAGAGTGCGTACCGTACGCGGTGTAGGCATTTGGAAGGGTGTTACGTGTAGTCTTGCCGGTTGCTCTCCGGACGTGCAACACGCCCGCCCTGAAGTAGTCCGTAGTCCGGGGTATGTACATTCGATTGCTGTAATCCAAACTTTTCGAAACCGCGGCTAAACGAAGCGTGCACGTAGTATTACTGCTGTAGTCCCGCGGCACAGGACCGGGATCTACGGTAAGTTCATGAACAAGTGCACAGGCGTGTAACCCCTCCTGGTCTACTGCTGTCTGGCTCAACATAACGTTACCTTTGCGCCACCTACACCTGCTGCCGCCCGCCCCCACCCTGCTGTTCAATTCAACCCACAGGCGGTCACATAAACTCAGTGATGTACATCAGGGCGAATATTAACGAAGAGCCAAAAATCAAAATCCAAATGGGCACAATATCAAAATCAAAGTGCGTTATCGTGGAACTGAAAAAAGCAGGGATGTCGGTTACGGCACATCGAACAGATTACTTACGCGTAATTGCCTCTTTTTGACGAATGGAATTACTTACGTCAGTTACGGCAACAGCGGGGGCCCCGAACCACCAGGGGGGCCCGTCGAATCACCCGGGGGGGTCGTAGAATCACCAGGGGGTGCCGTCGAATCACCAGGGGGGTATAGGACTAGCAGGGGGGGCCGTGCATGCTATATCCCCGATTTTCTCGCCCAACACAGCCCCCAACCCGTGCTTCGTGTGTCCAACGAACCACCACGAGATTTCGAGCGCACTTTGGCGCGGGTGTGTTATGTGTTGTGTATTATTCCGTGTTTCTTGTACTGATACTATCAGTTGTACGTATATCTTGTTTCAAAGCTCAAAACATTAATGTCCGTCTTGCTGATGTCTGTCCGAAGTTCGAAGTACACGGCATGACAGAAATCAGACAGTACCCGCTCGTGCGGCGGCGTTCAGCCGAGAGCACAAGAACACAAGGGAGCACCAACACACAGAAGAAAATCTCGATAATCTCAACCAAGCGCCAAGCCCGCTCCGGCTCCCAATATCCGGCATCGTCCAACCTTGAGAATGTGCATGTCTCCCAACTCCCAACTCCCAACGGCGACAGCACTCTTCCGCAGACAAAAGTTGTACTGTTGTTTTTTTAATTTCGAGCTGGCATCGCCGATCTCTACTTCATTTCAAATTTCAAATCACAAGAACTCCAAGTCGGAGTCCTCGTCCCCCGACTTGTCCTCAAGCTCATCCCCGCTGCCCAAGTACCCATCCGACTCTACTTACCCCCCTTGAGTTACGTGGAAAAAAAAAATTACTGACGGCCGAACTTTGTTACGTGTAATTACGGTAGCGCGGTAACCGACATCCCTGGAAAAAAGAGGGTCGACCATGTTTTATAACGAGGATAGGAGACAGATGAGGCAAAAAATCAAAAAGACCTGTCGTCAGGGGAAGAGCCAGCAGCGCAGCGGGATTTTTGTAGGTGCGTTTTGCGCTCTTCTGTTCACGTGTTAGCCGATATCTCGCCAAATACTCAACAAGTTGCCTCAAGAACGGTATGCGGAAGGAGCTGGTACCATGGGCTGTTGGGCAATGCCAAGGTTTGGCGCCATGAGGTGCCGAATGCGCCGGAAAAAAAAGGTTGTGTTTGAAGCAAAAATGCCAACGGTTGCGAGCGGTCAATTCAAGTTCGGTGTTTTGGGCCGCCACGGGTTATGATATCCACCGATAACTTTCCGACGGAGGAAGCAACAGCAACAGCAACGCCATGTGGCGGGAGATACCTCTCTGCTCCATCTTTCAAGCCCAAGGTCTGCTACCGTGGGGTGTCGTGCGTGCAGGGAAAAAAGTTTTGGTTGACCCTAAAAAATCCACGTCAGAGAGCGGCTAGTTCAAGTTCGCGCCGAACGTCTGCTCACAGTTTAGTTTTTCAACGATAATTTTCCGAAGGAGGAAGCAACAGCATTAGCAATGCCACGCGACGGGAGGTAGCTTTAGCCACCATCTGTCTCGTACAAGGTTAGATGCCTTGGGGTATCGTGGGTGTGGAGAAAAACGGTTGCAACTACCCTCTCCCGCACGGAGCAGCCCGAAAAAGCCGCGCAGCCCTGTTCTGATCGTAGTCCGTTCACCGCTTGTCACGATCGGCATTTTCTCCTCGAGCACCCAACGTGCCGGCCCGTTTTTGGGCTTGCCGGCGAGCATAGTCTTCTGGCTACAAATAATGGCCATGGTCTCGGTGGTAGGGTGCCGATAGCCCCGCTATGAGCAGTGTGCAGCAGGTCGTGTCGTACACTTGCTTTGCAGCGGCCTCGCGGCAGGTGCTCCAAGCCTTCGAAGTCTTGAACTCCTTGCCTCTTTGATTTTGATTTTGATAAAAAAAGTCCCAGACAGAGGAACTTCCATAAAATCAAAGGGCGTCGTCAGGACGTAGCAGATATTCGACCAATCAGATCTCGATTTTGATTTTGATTTTCTCGATTTTGATTTTTGGCACTTCGTTAATATACGGCCTTACCCTTTACCGGTAATTAAAACGTAAAGGGTAGGTGGGGTCGGTAAAGTCAATTTTTTGCGGTAAACCTCGCCCGCCCCCCCCTCCCACTTGCGGCCCCCCCTCAGCCGTTGTCTTGCTGGGGCAGCTGCTGTAGCTCTCCACACAGAGTCCCTCCCGAGCTGTAGCAGACCACGTACACTCTGACACACGGGCACTGAAAGACCACCATGGTTTCTTGGGGCGCGCTTTCGAGGAGACCCATGGTGGAGAAACCTGCTGATGGTCTCGTTGACAGATTCTGTGGCTCGTGTATGGATACGTCTCTTTGTCTATCCAGTAATTCTTCGGGGAGGAGATGAAGAGGCCATGCATGCACGGGAACGTGATAAACTTTGAAGAAAAATCATCCTTCATCTTGAACTTTGATTATTGAAATTTATGTTTCCTTTCCTTCTACTGATAGATTGATAATGTAGTGCTGTCAAGATGTGGAGCTGTAGACGAGAGGGATGAGCCGCACGAGCAGCCCTCCCTGCATCCTGCCCACCCACACACACACCAACTAACATGTCTATGACACACAACGCCCTGTTGCCATAGATGTTTCCAAAGCGAAAAGCTGTACAGAACGCGCCACCACTTAAGAACTTACCAGGAGTTAAGACTTGAGCCTCAAACAATCCAAAATAAAATAAATTGACCATAAGAACATGTGCTCAGTTCCGGCGTGGCATTAAGAACAAGAACCCGCCCTCATGGTGCACCAATGCGCATGTAGATAAGAACGGAGCCCCGAAACGCGGCGGCTGCAAGATAATACCCAAACAACAGTTTGTTTCAGATTCGAAGCGCGGGGGGGGGAGAGTACCTCGTGATAAAATGACTGTACGCGCGGAGGGGGCGGGCGTACTCTCTGTCATGTTTCGCATGCCTTAGAGGTTAGACCATTGACCACACGTCCTCGAGAGGACGCATAATTGTGCCCACAGGACCGATCACCGTTGGTCAATCGTTCCTTCCTATATACTCCGAAGTACTTTGCCAAAGGTGGCTCAATAATATCTTCCCTAGTCTATCTATCCTATCGATACCACTTCCCGCAACCCACTTGCTATGCCCCAGTACAGCTACCGTCTTCTCCTGGCTATTCCATGCCTCGAGCACATCCCTGTACCTTTCCTTCTGCTACGTGTCCAACTCGGGCACGTACATTTCTCTGCCCTTGTCGCCCAACACGGACGTTTCGCAACCAGTTCGGTTGGAAGCAACCAATAAGCGTCTAGCCTCAAGTTAAATAAGCGGTTCTTTAAGTGGTGGCGCGTTCTGTACTGTAGTCATCACGTCAACACCAGGTATTTTTCAGTATACTGCTTGCTGTTCACTTAGGCCACAATGAATGTTGTCTATCGAATACACGAAGAAGGTGCCAGAACGCCAACCATGTGGGGTCACAGCGTCAAAGCATGAAAAACAACAGTGTTATGGGGTGGTGTACCAGCGCTCCGAGCAGCACACAGCACCATGAACAAAACAACCTGGAAACCCCGGGGACAGTCGATTTTCATCCCCGCTTTTGGCGGAAATTACCGGTCGGTAAAGCCGATTGCTGATCTCGGTTAGCGGTCGGTAAAGAGGTCTGACCCGGGTAATGTACATCACTGCATAAACTGACATACCGCCCCCGGCTAGCCCGCGGAGCCCCTCCTCTCCGACGCAAACCAACCCAACCAACCGCCCTCCCGCGATGTGACCTATGATCTCCTGAACGTCGCACGGGCGAAACGGTCGGTACATCAACGATTTAACAAAACCAATCGTACAATGATGCTGAATGCCAATCGAAAACCACACGCAGGCGCACTCCATGGCCTTGCAAAGATCGGCGGACAAGTTGACGTCCCACGTCCTGCTGAAGCGAGTCCGGCCTATCCAAGGAAAGCTTGGGGATGCGGATCCGGCCGCACTCGCCGCGGAGGTGGTTGCGCAAGTCATAGAGAAGTCGGAGGTGTGTATGTGCGTGTGTGTGTCTTTTTTCTTTATTATTAGCGTCGACCGTGCTTACCGGCTAACCAATGAAAGACGTCAGTAGTGTGGTGGAGAACACGAAATGCTTGTGAAGGCTGCAAGGATCTGGGACCCCGTGAAGGGGTAGGCTCTGTGGCTATGTGTTTTGTGTGCGTTGAATTAGCATTGACCGGGGTAACGAGCTGACAAAACGGAAAACGCTTGTCCAATAAGCGGGATACCTGCAAAACGCCAACACGCGTTCTAATGAAAGGGTAATGCCGACAGGGGGGGCACGGGAGTTGGTCGACGACAGTGTCCTGCTTCTAAAGTACAAGGACAAGCCTCAATGCCACCGAGCAGTGTGCGTGCATGTGTGTGTGTTTCCAGGCCCCGCATACAGGGGGGGGCGTCCTGTCGTCGTTGTTGCGTGTACAAGTTTTATTTGTCTCGGAGTGCCTTGTCGTTAAAGGATGACCCCCCCCCCCCGCGCGCGCGCCTTTTTAGTGAGGAAGCGTTTGCAACGGTGGTCCCGCCGCTGTGTGGATCTTCTTCTCCCGCCCTTCTTGGAAAATTCTAAATATTCGTTCCCAGCATCTGCGGCTGAACTTAATTTACCGGTTTTCTGAAGAGATTTTAAAGAATCTCCCGGTATCTGCGGCTGAATGTGTGTGTGTTTATCCCGCCATTTCCAGGAGTCGTTTGAGAAGCTATGCCAGCGGATCCGGGTAAACGAGAAGTTTCTCGCGTTGGAGAGGGCAAGAGAGGAGCACCTGGAGTTGCAGCAGCGGCGGGCTGATCAGCTCAGACGACAGCAAAACGACAACCTCAGGTGATTGATTCACTGGTAGACAGACAATACAGGGCCAAATGCTGTGATACCCTGGGGCCAAATGAACTCCTCTGTCGGACGCACAGATGCTAAACGCAAGCGATAAAGCTGCAGCATTGGGCACGGGGTGGCGTTTCGCGCCCCGTCGCCGCGTGCCCTCTGTCAACCTTTCCGCATTGGCCACGCATGTAGACCCCCGCTGCCGCCTTGTACCGAAGCGAAAAACAATCGCGCCGCGGTGTCTTTCTCTGCCCAGACAGCAGCGAGGCGGAGACTTCCAAATCAGGCCGCTCGAATAGCCAATGGCGACGAACAACCTGCCCACCGATTCGCCCCACATCTGCGTGCCCCCCCCCCCCCACAACGAACGCAGCGATCTGATCGGGGAAACTACCCCGCTGCCCGGGGGCCGGGATCCCGCGGAGCTCGTCCGAGAGTCTACGATGACCCTCAAGCGGGCGGAGAGCGCGCGGCTGCTGGTGCTGGCAGAGGAGGCGGAGAGATCGGCGGACGCGGAGGCGGCCAAGGTGGCGGCGGTGGCTGCCGAGCTGGAGGAGTGGCTGGGGCGGGTGGCTGGGACGAAACAAGCGCTCGCAGAAGTGAGAGAACGCGACGAGTCTTTTTTTGGGGGGGGTTGAGGGGTTGCTGGTAAGAAAACCCGGGGCGCTGGAGAACGGAAGTGTGTTTTGGTGTGTTGCTTTGTATTGCAGTTACCGCGCGCGCGAACAGGCTGGCCAATGAAAGAGGTTAGTCTTCCAGTGGAAAAAAGAGTGGTACACGATAGATACAAACCTCCAGACACTAAGTTTTATTTCCGGGAATGAGCAGACGATAAATAACACTTCGTGTTTTGGATAGGTTGGGTGTGTTTTCTTTTTGAGATTTGTCAATTTTCAGTTTTTGGGACGCAAAATGTCGAGTCAGCAGGTTCCCTCGATAGTTTTTTTATAGTGAATATTTTTGTTGTTGATAATTTTATGTTGGGGTTTTCGCCCGGAGGTGCAGATGCCAAAGCCGTTCAGCGGTTTCACTCTTCACACTGCTGCCCCCAAAATCGAACTGTGTATATCGATCAAACATTTATCCGTTCCACGGGAAAGGGGCAATGTGATCTCGTGTTAGATGTCACGCCTAAGGTGTGCCGTCTCGCGCGTGCGCGAAAACACTCAAGGAAGCTAGGTGTCGTCGTCAAGTAGCCCTGGCCTACCCGGTCGCCATGGGGCTCGCATTCAATTTGGTGACGACAGGTCACAATCGCCCGCTGCCGTGCTGTGGCATAAGCATGGCACAGAGGCGGCTGCTACAGTGCGGAGCTCAAGCTGACAACCAAATTATTCCCCCTCCCGTCCCCCTTCCCATGCCAAACAGGCCTGCAGCTCCTTGCGTTGACCCAGTAAAGACGAGCGGCTTGGGTGTTTCGCGTTTCGCCCCCCCGGCGTGATGCGGCTCCTTGATTAATCGCGGAGCGGAACCGAAAAAAATACTTCTAATCGGACAAGAGAGTAAGGGGGAGAAAGAGAGAGAGAGGGGGGGCGGACGCAGAGAGAAAAACCGATGATTTTTTTCTTTGGCGAGAAACGGACACACCAAAACGGGGATGAGTGTTTCGGCGCGACGCCCTCTCTCTCTCTCTCTCTCTATCAGTAGGTAATAATGGTCTCGGTCTCTGTAGGTAGGGTAGTATGGTCTCGTTGCGCTTGGTTAAAATCGCGGTTTCCGCGAAATGGGGCAGTCCTTCTGGTTTGGTGGCATCCAGAATCCCGCGAGTGCTCCTAAATCGAATGAAATCGGGTTGAAATCGGGTGTTCTAGTTCTGTTTCGAATTGTACATGGCGCCCCCTCGGAAAGAGCTACCTCCTGGGAGAGGGTCCAGACATGGGCAATCTGTATCATAGGAATGTTGTTCGTCCGCCTTGAAAAACGTGGGCCGGCGGGCGCCCGCGTTGCTCGCGGAATGCATGGAATTGACCTGTTAACACGGGGTGGACATAGAATTCGTTTTTTTGTTAACGTGCTGCACACCCCTGTGTTATGTGCGGTAGTTGAGAGAATGATGCCATTTTTTTCTTATCGAGTGCTGTTTTTTTTTTTCGGCCTTCGTCTTCATTCCTTCCTTATCCTGGACAGACTCAGCATGTTTGATGTGCGTGTTGGTTGCAGCAGTCAATGGCCGTGTGGCCCATGTCCAGTTAATCTCCCAAGAAGTTGTGTTGCTTGATAGGTATTGGCAGGCCTCTCTAGGTCTAAGGGCTTCTAATTTCACCACAAATCTGAGATGCGACAACAATACTGAACACTGGGCAACAGGGAGTGGAGGCGACGATAAGAAAAAACTGCGTTCCCGGCGATACCACACGACCCCCGTGAAACAATTCTACGGCACTCTCGTGCTGGAGAAGAATACATGCGCAGATAGTTCGAAGCCCCCTCGCCCGCTTTCAAGGGTGACGACGTCCGACAACGCTGCTGCTGCCGCTGCTGGTCTCTCGAGTGGTAATGGTCCTCGCGGTACTAGACCCGCCGAAGAACAACGCCCCCCGGTTGCGTAAACGCCCGTCAGGCTGCGATCCTCCCGCCCCAGCCGTGACGTCCCAACCCGGGTGTTTGCGCAGCAGAGCGTCTGGGGTGTGCAGGACGTCCACAAGCGTGGATTCGTTCCACTCGCTTCTCCTTCCGGCGGGGCTGCCGGTAGTCGTTGCTCTCCTCCTCGGGTTGTTTGCCGTTGACTTGTCGTTCGTTGCTGCCTTCGCCTGCCCTTGGTGGTGGTGCATGCTGATCGGAGACCGGTCGTGGCAGGAGGAAGGCACTCTAGTGTCACTCCCAGCGGGGTCCGGAGTGAATAAAAGTTTCGCACTGGTTCCGGTTGTCGGGCGAGAGGATGGTCGCTTTCCTCTCTGGCTGTAAACCGCCTGCGCTGGGGTGGCGTCGCCGGCCGCTCGGGTTTCATCTATTACCTGGTGGAACATTCTGTAGTTTGGCAAAGGGAAAGAGACGGTGCTATAGTACGTGTGCCTACAATAGGGGCGCTTGCCTTGCTGAAGTTCTGTTGTGTGCGCTGCATTAAATGGACAACTTCACAAGGCTGGAGTGATTTCTCCCTTGCGAGCGCATCCAAAGTGGCATCGGCGTGAGGTGCTAATACTTTTGACGGCAACTCATAACCACAAGAAATATTCTCGCCGCGTGTCACCCACCCTGGGGTTGCAAAGGTGTTCACTCGTTGAGCAGATGCTCGTCAGAAGTATGTAGTCTCATAGTTAATTGCCGTACGTCGCCTTGAACAGCATACCAGGTAAGCCGTCAACACGTTTCGGAGGTGGAATCATCCCGGGGTACTACTGTAGCATGGGAAGGAAGCCACTGGGAACACCATCTCCTCAGAAGACATGCATAGCATACAGCCCTTGGTATGACCATGAGTTTGTAAGAGCTGACTGAATGTATTACGATGGTGTTTGGCTTGGCAGACGCAACAAGCGTACAGGTATCACCTTGTCGCCTGCTCCATGTCCTTGTCGATAAGCCCCAGGGCTAAGTCATCACAACTGCTGGAATTGTTCCATGTGCCGTACCAGGAGCCCTCCTCCTCCTCCTCTCCCCCCTCTTCCTTCTTGCGGCGGCCGCTCGCTGCCCGTGGTTCCGGTTTCTTTCTCGTAAGCAGGCGGTGCAAAATCAACATGCCAGTGATTGGGTGTATTGAAAACAAGTCTTCGTTCTTCTCTCGAGGTGTCCAATCGGAAACAACATCGATTCTGTCTCGAGTCAAAAGGGCAGGCATGAGAACCTGTGGATCTTTCGAGACTGCGGGTGGAAGGACACATCTGCCGCACTCCTGGGCATATGGGGATTCGTAGGATGTGAGTAATTTGGCCGGGGTTCCATACGGCAGCCCCCGAAATCCAATACGTTCGTGGATGCCGTATAGGTGTCGACTATACGTTCGTGGATGCCGTATAGGTGTCGACTACAACGTCCGGGCCCACGCGTTCACAAAACGCAAAATGAATCACCTTCTTGGTTGTATTTGGCGGTACGTTGGTTTTGCCAAGCGGTAGAGGTCGCCGCCCGGGCGAAACGCTACCCCTCCAGCACGCCGGGACTACATTTCCTCTAGTTTTGCGATTTCCGGCGATCCCATGGACCTCGCTGACCCGTGCGTCGACGTTGTTCCGGGGGTCTTTGATTACCTCTCGTGGCACTGACGGTGTCACCGGGGATACCAGCTTTCGTCTTCCATCGCCGCTTGCTCGTGTTGCGGAGGAGGCCGATGTCGTCATGGTCGCTCCCGCAGACTGTGGCCGCCGCCGCCGGCTGTCAATCGCTGGAGTCAGCGTCGTTCCACGCGCTCTCTGAATCTCTTCCCGACAATTTGGTTGACCTTTGAGTAGGTCTCCCGTGACAGTCGGTGGTGGTGGGTTCCCGCTCGGAATCGGGTGAGCGGTGCTCTTGCCAGCGATACCGTTGCTTTCCCTGCTACGAGGAGTACGCTCACTCGGGCGCTTGCCGTCGTCTGGGGCCGTTCGTTTGCTAATTTGTGCCCCACCTCCTCCTCCTCCTCCCGCATCTCCTTCCCCACGTTCATCTCTTCTGTCCCGCGTTTGTTTGTCAAGGAAACGTTTTCTCGCTTTGTGTCCGGCGGACTTGGATTCGCCGGTGTGTTGTCTGTCCGTAGCAGGTGCCACAGCGTGAGGTGGAGGCATGGTCATCAACGCTCGCTTCGCTGCGTTCGCGAGGTAATTGCCCATGCAGAGATATGCACGCTTACGCACACGATCGCAATTCTGCTGAGAGCACCGGGCTAAAGTTTCTGTAGAAACTCCAACACCAAGTACCACCCTTTCGCGCCAATGCATGTCGAGGGTATCACATGCGAAGGCGAGGACAAAGCCTAAGTCCCTACAATAGTCGGTGTTATGTGTACTCACTTACGGTTGGCTAGTTCCCTTCCCCCATGTGCGACTTTTTCGCCCACTGGTGCCCTTGTTGTTGGAATGCTGATCTTTGACAGGGTGATCTTTAACCTGAAAATATTTGTGCCGTTCATCAGATGTTACATTTGAACCAGGCATTCGTGTTGAACTTCACGTTTCTGTTGGAATACGACGTAAGAACAGAGTGGTCGGAAGCTTTCTCTTGGTACTTTGTGAACCAATTGCACCCAAAGTGTCTTGTTCTGGTCGAAGTATGATAGTATTGACCCCTCCTCCCACGGAATCGTTCGGCGCGAACCTCTACTTGTATCTGCTCCACGGTAATGGAATGTGGCCTTGTTTAGGATACATGAATCTCGGCTATGTTTCGCGTCGGAGAATCACAGAGACCACCACTACTTGCCGCGGTCCCGATTTTCTATGAGTTTCTCAAATCGTCTTGTGTTGGAAAACACAGACATGTCCCCGTTCATGTACGCTGACGTGAGCTTAAAGGCTCGTCCTGGATCTCCCGTTCAGAGTGGTAGAGTGGTGGTCGAGCGTTGACAGAAGCCAAGGCGGATTTGGATGTACGTGCGCTGTACGGCCGTGCAAAGTTGTTGCAGTCACGGCATGCTACAATTGTATCTTTTCTGCTAGTTCATATGTATTCACAGCTGCAACGCCGGCAAAATCGCGGACCCCGTGAAATAAGGAAAATATAGACATACAACAAATGTGCCGGACCGGTGCGCGTACACCAGGACTGGGGCCTTTGCTTGCGTCCACCATTTCAACAGTTTTTGGGTCGAAGTCGGAGGTATAGACGCGAAACAAACGCAACTATGTAGCAGTTTGAGGGTCGGGCTACTCCACCACGCTAGGCCTAGCTACATGCTGTACCTACCGTGACCAAGGCTACCGCTAGCCCAGCTTGGTTGGTGTGCAGTGGGTCGCTCTACTGATCCACAGGAGCGTGTTTTGCGCGCAGCAGTCCTGGTGTACGCACCCGCGCGCTGAAATAACTATTGGCCTTTTGGGTCTACAGGCATCCTGGCAGATCATTGCTTGATCTTTTGCAAATGCTGGTGTTGTGACATGCCATGGAGTTGCCGCCCTGTGTCCCTCCACGCCAGGTGTTGACAAGTCAATAGGTAGGTGTGTCTATATTATTCACATCGACCGCGTACCCGTTGACCAATGAAAAGACGTTCGTAGTGCCAGCGGGAAATATCAAGGTCGTCCCTGGAACGGCCAAAACTCGAAAAATGCACACTGTTCTAAATGCGAATGCCATAATGAATCTCTCCCCATATCCATTCATAGAGACACACATAAATAGTTCCACATACATGCCCTCTCCCGAATCTAGGAAGTACAGGAAAGACAGGAGGACAGCGAAAAGGGGCACTTCAAGCCCAACCAGGCCAGGATATCGTGGTATGCTGCATATCCTCCAAATTTGAAAATCGTACACTCCCAAGATCCAGCAGTAATGATGTCAGCAGCTATACTACACAGCAGCAGCAGTATAGACGAGCCCAAGATACAGCAGTACTGTAGTAACACATACACTATCATCATAGCCCCACACATAACCTCGCCCGAACCTAGAGAGCCACTGATGCAACGGTAGGTGGATTGTGCTTGCGTGCTTGTGGGAATTGTGGGAACATCACAGGAGCTGTAGTGAGCCGGCAGGGCTCACATTGGGGACGAAACCGACAAGTACAGAAGTACAAGAACCGGCAGGGCTCACATTGGGGACGAAACAGACAAGTACAGAAGTACAAGAACCAG
The DNA here is from genome assembly GCA_000310025.1 of Ectocarpus siliculosus. NCBI lineage: Eukaryota > Phaeophyceae > Ectocarpales > Ectocarpaceae > Ectocarpus > Ectocarpus siliculosus. The sequence goes on along the minus strand of FN649758.1, from coordinate 1,173,555 downwards.
CTATGAGTCTTACAAGCCCTCTCACTGATCATTTTCACTGATCAGTTGAATATACTGAAAATAGAGTAATTTAGGCGGCTCGACGACTGATATTTTCGAGGTCTACAAGCCTGCCCTACCGGCAGCACCGCGACCACGCATCAACCCTTCTATGACCCAGTCTGTGCCCACCGTCCTGTCAAGGGCTGCCCTCATGGCCTATGGGTGGAGATAGGTGTTGCGTCTACAGAAGTGTACTCGTCTTTTTCTGCTGTATTTCTGTCTCTCTCCCCGCCCTCTCTCCCCACCCTCTCTCCCCGCCCTCTCTCCTCCCCTTTTTTATTTTTCTATTTTTCTTTTGCATTTTTCCCGCAAAAAAAAAAGAGCTACAAGACCCAAAGGGGTTAAGTACTGTGCCATTGACGACTCTGCAAGGGTTGTCTGCAAGCGCACAACTGGTACTCGTTGTAGACGATATATTGCTGCTGAGGCACGGGGGTGGGCCGTACGCCAGTGTCTACGGCGCCAATAAATGCGAAATGATGTCGATAACGTGCTTTCTGCCCATACCCCTATTCTAACATCGAGAGCACAGGATTTTACGCTGTCGACTCAAACAAGCCAGCATTCGATAAAACGCGCGTTAGGAATGCACCCATCGATTTGACGTACCGTGAAAGTTACGGCCACATGTTTTCGAGGGAGTCCTAGGGGATGGGCCATCGTCTCCCAATGTGTCCAGCCGAGGCTGGCGCAGATGGCTGGCAAGGCAGAGAGGGAGATAGATTAGCAACCCGCGGCGCGGCGGAACACTACTAAGTTGCGGTTCACAGATAGATTTGAAAATCCAGCAATCCGGCGGCAGAGTGAATACACACGAGTCTGCTGTGTCCATTTCATTGCTAGACCATGACAACAGCCATGGTCACGTTGATGCACCACTAGAGACTACTTCGATGCACCCGTGCCACAATCTCGTAGCACACACCGATGATCGCACATCAGACAACCGCAACACACCCTCCTGCAACCACACATGAAACAATGAACCGGAATGTATTCCCCCGCTTTTTTCGGACCAACGTACGTGAGTATGTACATGAAGAGAGCAACATGACGCGCGCTCTTAAGAACCTTTAGTTTCGGCCGAGGCTGGGGTTCTTAGTTCCTACAGTAGGGTCATGGTACGAATGGTCGCAGTTTTGGCTTTGGCGTAGATTCTTAACCCTCCTATGTCGTACTGGGAAACTAACCAAATGGGGACATGAGTGCTTATTTTCCGCACCGAGGTCACCCTACATACGCGCGGCTGTGTGAAACTGGGAACGTGAGAACCCTTGGTCTATATGCTTGACTGAGGTGGTACGCTGTGTGATATGCTGTGTGTGATGCCTCTCCTCGGCCTTTGACTTACTGTACACCATCTCCCAAGCCGCGTGTCCCCTACATACGTGAGTTGAAAAAACTGTACATAGCCTGGTTCTGCAAAAATGTGCTGACTTGGCTTTTTCCTCACGAACATATTGCGTGACTCCCACGATGATATTCCATGACGTCCCAAGGGAATTTCCTATTTGTTCGCAACTTGGTAATTGGCTGTGTCCTGGCGATTGATACCCATCATCTACATTGCCGGACAGCAAGCGAAATACCCTCGGTTGATGATCGCCTCTCTCGCGCTTTCCCCTCTCCGCGGAAAAATGGTGAACGCATCGTGCTAAAATGATTCGTGAAACCCAAGACGATCACTTGCGTGTCCGGAATATGCACTTCGCGTAAATTCAACCATCAGATACGTGCTACGATTTTTCACTGCGAAACCATTGAACGATCATTGAACCCGCACGCACTACTGATGTGTCCAAACCATGAAAGAAAGCAAGAGTACACAATATAACAACCCACGTATGTCAGGCACCTGCATGACGCTGGTGCTATTCTGTGTGGCAATGCAATATTCGCGCGGTCGTTGTGTGTGGATGTTCACGCACCTCTTCTTGCGCCAGTCGATAAACCTTGAATATTGCTTGCATGATCTTCCACTCTTTCTTACTTTTCGTGTACCCTTGGCTCATTGCCACCTTTCCTCCTGCGGTTCTAGCCTTCAATATTCATCGCGACGAATGTCCAGGCGTAGTCTACCATCTTTCGTCGACTCTACAACGTCGGGATTTTGGATTTCGCACCACACCCATCCACGAACCTATCGCTGTCCACTGAAACATTGCGAAATGTTTTCGCTCCCAACGACGTATCCCGCCACAGCTATGTCACGACTCGTCTCAAGCGTATTCCAACCTTCTAAGCACACAACCCCTTTCAGAATGCAAGATGGCAGGCCACGCTTGAACAGCATGTAGCGATCGTTCACTTGGGGTTGAGTCTGGAATGAACGATTGCTCAACCCAAAAATGCCAACAACAAGCTCGAACGATGACCTACAACTCTTCACGCAAAACAGGCGCCACAAGTTCTTGGACCTCTTGCGGTGCAAAACTGCCGAAAGCAGCCAGCACCTCGCCCACAACGCCGGACGAGGCTAGCGAAATCGCCGCATTCAGGCTGATCGGCTCCGGCTCGATATGACAGGACCGTTCCGTGCAGCTGCCATCCCAGATCCAAGAGTGGACCCTTCATCAAGACTCTCGTTTTCCACGAATCTGAGTTATAGCAGCACCCTTGGGGAGGAACGCCCGGGGGGTTACCCTGCGGTGTGGAACAACAGGCAGGACACACAAAAAAAGCTAGCGCAAGCTTAAAGAGAGAGCCATCAAACCCATCACTACTCCGGAGAACACCAAGTAGTCCTGGATCACAGACCGTTCGACCCCGCCGCCGCACGGCGAGTTCTCCCTGTAGGTGATCGATGCGAGCGACCCAGAGGGGTACACCGAGTCCCAGATGAAGGGCGCCACGCATTTAACCATGGCCGTGCCTGCGCAGCTCCTCATATCCCACGGCGGAATCTTGTGTGCGGACTTAATGTCCAGCGGTGAGCGTTATATCGTCGACAAAATGAGGGCGGAAGACGCGTCGACCAAAAGCCCCAAGATCAACGACAGCATCGTGAAGTCGAACACATGGTCGGTATCTTCCTCGGTCGTGTACTCGTCGTCGTCGCTCAGTTTCTCGTCGAAGCACACGTTGAACTCAGCGATTTCGGAGACGACAACGGCGACGGACATTAGGTTGCCCACCAGGAACGCGGCCCATTTCAGTTTTTTCGGCTCACTAGGCACAACGAGATTTTGTGCCCCCCGGCGGTGCTTGTTGTTGGTTGCTCTCGGATCGTCGCCAGCGTCATCGGTGTTTATACTTCGACCCGGGTACGGAGGGGGAGGGGGGGGTTGTCCTGTGTGCGAAGAACCGGGTAGGGGGGAGCGGGCGGATATCCTCGGTTCGCGCTCGTACCCGGGTGCTGATGTGGAGGAAGGTTGGCGAGGTGAACGACTTGGCCCTGCGCCTGAGGGACAGGAGGACCGGCGCTGCCACCTGCCGGATTTCTGTTGACCTACCACATTACCAACCGAGTGTGGCCATATGCCGTCCGCAAGGCTCTTCACAGTGCGACGCCCGTCTCCTCGTATCCAAGTGTTTGGCGACTATATTTTGGCAGTTTCTGCACAATGTCACGCGCAGACCACCATAACGAAACTTAGTGTTGATCGGTCTGCTCGACGACCAAAGGCAAAGAAACGAGTCGAGGAG
>FN649758.1:1134225-1169768 GCA_000310025.1 Ectocarpus siliculosus | reverse complement strand
CGATGATCGTGGTAGAAAGTAGTTGAGCAGACCGATCAACACTAAGTTTCGTTATGGTGGTCTGCGCGTGACATTGTGCAGAAACTGCCAAAATATAGTCGCCAAACACTTGGATACGAGGAGACGGGCGTCGCACTGTGAAGAGCCTTGCGGACGGCATATGGCCACACTCGGTTGGTAATGTGGTAGGTCAACAGAAAGCGTGTTGGTGGTGGAATTGAAATTGCCCCGTTCCGTACCTTTGATCCTGGCAACACTACTCAGAGAGGTATGGAAGGCACCCGTCGTCATCGGCCCCACCACACAACTATATCTTAACCGTTGGGGCGTTTTTCCGGCAGCAGCCAGTCACCTTAACCGCCCACCTGACCCCTTACTGAGTTCGGCACTTCGAGTCTCCGGCCATCCTCAGAAAAGGAAAGAAAAAGGTAAAGTCGGTGTCTCAACATCGTGGCCGCAAACCACTATTTGAAGTACTGCACTTCGGAAAGTGGCGTGAATCAAATGTTCACCACTTTACACGTTGCCATATGTTATCACTCCTCCCATCCGTTCCACCAGGGCCGCGGGGTGGGGAACTCTCAACAAAGCGTCGTAGGCTAACCAAAGCTTCCACAAGGGAGGGTAGGGATCAGACTCACGGTCACGTAGTAGACAGGCTGGCTCGCCATCCGAACATGTCGCGAAATCCCGTACGAACACGGAGCGTTGGACAACGTGTTCAGCTTCTGCCTACACCCACAAACCTTCGCTCAGCGGGTCGTCAAGCGTGCTTCCTCTGTGCGCGATACGGCCCCTCTCGGCTTCTTTACACTGTCACCCTAGTGTGACGTTTCGACTGTCACCAAAAACACGCGAACAGAGGAATACGGCCGGTGCAATATCAAAGCACTCAGACGGGCGTGAACAGGGTTCGAAGGTGTACCAAAACAAGTGCATGTCGTTGCGGCGAAGTGAGCGAGAGGGCACACCAGACGTGAGGTGAACGTTTCAAGCCGACGGCACGAACGAAGACTGGTGCGGCATGTAACGGAGGCAACGTTTCTGCCGTCGATCGCAAATTGTTTTGAAGGCAATCGGCGAATTGTGGGTTCTTGTTGCTACGGCGTCGCTCGTTGAAGGTGGGAGTTCATCGAAAAAAGCAAAGTACGTTTTCCCGCAGCCACCGCGCGGAGGTGGTAAAACCTTGTTATGGTACCTCGCTGTGAGCAACAATCTTCGATGTAGGACGCCTCACAGCTTTGTCGACAACATTGCCATCGGCGCAAAACATTAGCTACGACCATGCGTATGCGTGGAAAACTGAGGAACACTCTTCCGCACAATGCCTCTGTGACATACATGAACGCGCCACGGCTTGAGAACATCAAACATAGCACAATCCAGTCTTTTGACTTCTCATGTGGGCAATCGACAGCAATTAGGTAGATACTAATTCCTGTGGTCACCTGTCTGTGTTGGCCAGTGCCTCAATCCTTAGGCGTGCTCACGTACTCCGAGGTCCTTTGTCGCGCTCACGAGCGCAACAACCGACGACTACGGCACACGTGTGCTCGACACCTAACCCCGGGAGGGGTGTGAAAAATGTTTTTTTTTTCATGGAAATGTTTTGTACAGGCGTTCTTGGCTTTCTCCCTCTTCATTCCGTGTGCTTCCGTGTGGTGGTGTTTACGGCACGACGTGCACGCAGGACCTTGTCACAGGAAGGTGTAGATTGCTACCACTGAGCCAAACTATATCTCTGACTGGACGTCTATTTCGAAGGTCGCGGGTTCGAGCCCCGGCAAGAAGCTACCTTTTTTCCCATTTGAGCAAAATATAAATTTCGATATATTGTTTTTTTCATTTGTTTTTCTTGGTCCAAAGTGGCAGCTCAGTTTTCCTTGGTCCCATTCCGCCAGATGAGTTGAAAAAAATGTATAACATGAAAAAACCTTGATGAACTAGAAGGCCAGTGTGGCAGCAGAAAATTCACAAATTTTTTATGACCAAAATATGCTTTGAGACTCCATACCGTGGCGTCGCCTTCTCCTGTGGCCTTCGTCGACGCTCGTCATCACCCGCTTCATTAAACTTTTCTCCGTCATCGTCACCTTCAGGCGAAACTTTCATCACCGTCGAGATTCTGAGTTTCAGTGTTGTGTGTGTTGTTTGGTTTATGTGTTTATGTTGTGTGTGTGTATATGTTCAATATCGCCATTGTGCGCGGGATACAGGGCAATTCGTCGCTTTCCTTTTTCCGCCCTCGATTTTCTTATGTCCTGGAGCAATTTTATCGCTTATTTGGGCTACGTTGGTTGAAAGGTTTTGTCGCAGGCTTAGCCGTGGTCGACCCTGTTGATCGTTCACTCTATCTCTCTAAGTAGTCATGCCTTCCTTACCAGCGAAATCAACTTTGTCACCCTGAATAGTGCACCTAACGTGGCTTCCCATTGCTCATTTTGATTGGGTTTTGAAGTTAATATTTTGTTGTTGTTGGCGTCTTCTGGACTCTTTCGGGTAGTCACTCTCATTCCTCCAGCTGAGATACGCGCCCGTGCGCGTAAAAGAGTGGTCTGTGGCGTTTCGATATTGATTTTGTATTGTCATCTATGTTAATGGGCTTTGCAGCATTTTCTTACCTAGCCATATCCCATTTTATGGGTAATAGCATTTTTCATTGAGCCGCACTTGTGTTGTCAATTTGGTTATGCAAGCTTTGTCTCAATGGTGGTGTGGGGGGTAGATTCGGGATATTTCTACAGCTCCCCTTCCCTTTGGATGACATTGTGAAGAGTCATATCTTTCGATTCAGGAGTATTAATCATCAGCTCTTCTGGATCGAGCTTATTGGATTTGAGTATAGAATCTGCATAGATGATCTTCAGGGTGGGCTAGTGTTAAGGAGTGTTGCTGTAGGGCCTAGATAGGGTACATCTTAGTCTAGTATAGGATGTGGGATGTCCGTGAGGTATACCTCTCAGGGATCATACCACATCAGGACTCAGCTATCTGCGTGCCCCCTGGTTGCTAGGAGGATCCCCTCCTCAATCAGACCGTCCTCGCTCTCAATTCAAGCAACATCTCATTTCTACACAATCGTGGAGACAAGGCATTAAGCGACCGTACCTCTTTCTTTACCCTAGGACCCAGCTGCTTCCTACAGCTGGACCTTCTTTATATAAGTCTTGCCCCATACGAGCACTTCAAACAACAGTCAATTTTCTGTAGGGAAAAATCCTGATCATCCCCCGTTATCCCCCGGGGGGGATGATAACGACCTATCTATCCCCTTTTTTCAGGGTTTCATATCACATTCATTCATCATGTGTGTGCGGTAGGAGTATTGCTGTGAACGTATTCCGGTCTACATACATGTCAATGCCCAAAGAATAATATCTGTTCCGCCCTGCTCATACGCCAAGTTCGCGAGAGTTTCGCTCTGAGTGCTGGATCCCGCATACCTAGAGAGCGAAAAACGGTTGGAGATTTCACAACTGAACCATCGGGGAGATTTCGACATTGCGGGGTGCGATTTCTAAGTGAACAATCACATTTGGACACAATGAAATTTGCGCATGTTACCGATACAAAATCACAGGCGCGGCTTTGTTCGGCGAATCTCATTTTTTTTGTGAAGTACGCTTGAAGTACAACGTCAACAATATAGTCGGTTGTGGAATACGGAATAAAGAGTGTAGATGATACACAAACATGCAAGGATCCCTGGGTGTGGGTACCACTGCCGTAATATGCGTAGGTCGACATCAATATCAATATGTGCGTGCGTGGTGTGTGATCTCCCTCCTCGCTGTTTTCCTAGCTCTTCTTCGTGGTGCTGCTGCGTGTGCTCGTTAACCGACACTCACTCGCCGTGGGCTGATGTTGCGAAACTTCGAACACACAGAGACGACCAGAGTGGTCTCTGCTGGTTCTATCCGGCTGTGGGCAAGTGGTATGCGCCAGGCGCAGCTCCCAGGCTCCCGGCTGATGTGTGTTGGTCTGTGAAGTGGTTGGTTCGAATGCGGTGCCAAGACGCGGCGTAATTGCCTAAATTGCTCAAAATAGAGAAGACGCCGAAGAAGGTGTGATTGGCGGCGGACGCCAAGTGAAATCTGTCCCGACGACTTTTTTGCTGCCCTCCAGCATCCAGCAATCCAGAAAACCGAGCCAACGCACTCGAACTAACACCCCTCCCGTGCGGAAAACCACTACTCAGATCCAACACACGTTCGCAATTCGCCTGTTTCCCTGTTCGACAGTAAACGTCAGGTTGTTGAGGCTACGACAACCAAAACTCTTCTTTCATTATTACTGAACGTCACCCTCTCGGACAGCAAAGAAGGTAGTTGTTCAGGTTGGGAGAAGACTCTCACCAACACAAGTGAGTGCGTGTGTACGATGAAATGAGGGGGGGGCGCCACTACTGCGTGGAGTCCCTCGTGGAATTCCACGCAACCCTGAAGGAACACCAAAGAATGCCGTTGGGGGTGCCAAATGATATTCCATGGAGCCCCGCGGATAATTCCACAGGAGATTGCACGTGGAATTGCCATGGAGTTGATATTCTACGAACATCCTTGGCCACGGAACTCAGTGGCAAATTTCGATATTCGATGGAATTCGATATTCCTTGGCAACCCGTGGTTTTCCATGGAGTTCCATTATATTCCACGGCAAGCCGTAGGTTCCACCGTGGAAGTCCATGGAAGTCGCTTGATGTCCGCGGCATGTTCTGCGGAGCGCCATATAATCCTGCAGTCGCCTTTGTCCCACAAGAGATATTTTCCCTATACAGTACATGTCCATTCTCATGCTACTCGTCGACTCCCCACGACTCGGACACGTTCTTCGGAGGTTGCCACGCATGGTCGGGAAGATCGACCACACCGATGACCATTAATATTTTCTATGTACCTCTCCCAGGCACTGAAAATATGCTCCAGAATCGAACGGCACAAAATGTTGGAATACGTCAAGATATGAAAAACATATATATGTAGTATTGCTTACGATCTCCTACGAGGATGGTAATACTTTGCAGACCAAAGAAAACATCAAGCACTTGCCGATAATATAAGTCAAACAATGTATTTCAATCTTCAGCACGAGTGATTATGGATCGTTGCTGATCATCTTTCATTCATTTGTGACAGCCGTTGGCGGGCAGTAATCAGGCGGGACCAGCAGGGAACATCTGTAGTTGATCCCCGCTCTACAGTCAATTCGTAGCTCAATATGGCACAGTGACAGCAAGCTGACGGGATGACACGTAGTGATTAGCATTGACCGGCACCGATCCGCAGCGATCAAAGATCAATCCTAACGATCTGTTGCGAGGACGGCAGTTACATACTGTGCCGTATCGATCAAACATATGCACGTACATTTGTTGCGGTTCAACAAAAAACGGCCTGATCAACAAGTCGCTAATCGGTTCAACCCCGGAGTCTCGTTGAAAAATCCACAGGCTCACCCAGAGCATTCTATCCCGTCACACCTCTCACTTACACTCTGGACACTCACACCCGCATCAGACACCAGTTCCCAGTACCAAACCAGCAACAGCGACTCGCTAGCGAAGGATGGGTATTGGGTCTCGTCTCGTCGGTCTCCGACGCGTGCTCAGCACCTTCTCCGTGTTCGAAACGCCGACAAACAAAATTGACAGGTGGGTGCCGCGCCGCTGACTGTTCCGGCGCTAACAAAGGAAACTAAGCGCGCAATAACAACGCGTTGAACATCGATACCGTCCCGAACGAGCTCCTTCAGCCGAAGCAAACTTATTGTCGCGGCTCCGTGCTGTTGCGCGCGCTATATGCAGTGTCCATGACCTGCAGTTCTGAAACAGTGACAGAGCCACGCACCGCTTGACGAGAACAACCCAGGCCAAGGAGACAATCATTGCAACAGCTCCGCATCCGACCGCTTGAAGTAATTATTCCCGCAGCATCAGAAGCCTTCCTCGCCAGCTGCTTCTGATGCTGCGGGAATAATTACTTCAAGCTGTAGGACAGAGGAGGAACCGGGGTTGTCAGCCATGCTCAAAGCCTTGATGTAGCCTAAGGGACAGCGCAATTATTCTTGTCCTAATCTCGCCATTCTGTAGGCGATGATACAGACACGATTTCTTGGAGCTTGAGACTTGAGACACTTTTGGCACGTTGCTCTTGTCTCCTTACTGGTAGGTGTCACCATGTATTCGATGATTTTGCCCCGGGTGTTCCAAGTGTACAACCCGCGGCAAATAGGCGGTAATGTCTGGTGTCGAGGGCGATGTGCTTCGACGCGCCAAACCACGCGCCAAAACTCAATTTGTCGCTTCGAATGATCGTTGCCCTGTACGATTGAGCGAAGTATCGGCGGTGCATTTACGTGATACTTGATACTGATACAGAATACAATGCATTTGATCTGAAGGCTGTCGTTAAACTGTCTGATGCCCAATGTCCGGTCGTCATAACGTTATTCCAAGGTTGGGACGAGGTGATGGCGAGGTCAAGCACCGAGTTGGGCACGGCGATGCCACAAGCGCGGCTCCCATGTCGATAGTATCGCCAACGCCTGTGGAACACCTGGGACGGTCGGCGGTGCCGGCCCAGTCGTTGACGATGACAGAGGCTGTCTCACCTGCTAGTTCGGCATCTTCGTCGGCGTCGTTGCCTACTGTTGAGGACAGCGGGGTGAGCAAAACGGGGGCAACTTTGTTTAATACAATACCACCTTTGGGTCTGATCTGTAACGAAAACCAAGCACGGTGGGTGTGGCACTTCAGTGCCCTTTGCAAATGTGAATGCCACCTTCGCCTCGTGCGACAAATTAGCGTTGTATGGCGTGACATTGATTTGTACGATCCTCACCGCAGTCGCACGTCTCGCCAAAAGCAAGAACACCAGGTGCTACAATCCGCAGCGACGATGGACAAGAGAATCAACTCGGGCGACGACATCGGCGATTTTACGACGCCGAGCATATACTGATGGGACGAACACAGACAGAATATGGGGCGAACACAGACAGTTAGACACATGCAGCTTTCTTCTGTAAGCTATACCATAACTGTCTGGAAAGTCCGGAAAGTACCATACATAGCCATGACGCCACCTCACGGGGCCTGATCATGGCCTTTACAAACTTTCTTGTGTCTTCACTGAGACGGACGTACTTTCAATGGTCAGACGAATACATGTGCGGATGCCAACAAAAAAAACCCAGCCTTCTCGACAGAAACAAATGCACGGTGTAGTGGACAAAATATTCTGTGTTGTGTTGATAAGATCGACATGTACTACACTGTAGATCCCATTCTAGACCCAAAACCGACGACTGGAGTGCGATCTCATGCAATAGTTGATTATGCGTCTGTGCTGTCTCAACCACGTTCATCACGTCTGTCTCGGCATGTTTCCCAAACGCACGCCATCGTTCGGCTCTACCAGGGGCAGCACACGAAGAACATGGTGACCAACACCACCATGGCTAACGGACAGCACCACGAAGTCACAACGAGGAGGAACCCCTGGATGTGAGGCTTTCAGTGAGACGGTTGTCGATCATCACCCGTTCCGCATATCCTGTCACACCGGGGAATTTTCTAGCTTCTCAAAGTAGAAAGGAGTGCACGATAGGTCCAACCACCACGGTGAATCAAGGCAAGAGGATACTCCCGCTCCAACAGTTGTATCTCGCTAGCTACGGCCCAACAAAGTCATCGACTCTTCGGGACCCGCGAAGACGATATATATATCCCGCGGTAGAAATCTTCAGACGTGGTACACAGATTGACCACACTACTACGAGAATCGCAGGCAATAGTGCTGTCGTTCCTCGCTCTGACATACAAGAAAGCATCGGTCAATCTCGAAACCCAAACGATTCTCCCCTCTTCGCTCCGCTGCCCCCACCCGTGTTCTCCTTGCATTGCTGACACATAATGTGGCCCGGCATGTACAGTAGCAGCGCTGGCGTAGTGATCCGGGTTCCGGCATTCTTGCCAAGCCAGCAGTTGACCGTGACCGCAACCGGAAAGGTCAGCGACTGCATTTTATCGGCGTCGAACGGGACGGGTTCCCAGCCGCATGCGTTTCTTGACCCATCGTCGCCGCCAGTTGCTCGTTTGCTCGTCCTTTCGTGCTCGGCGAACTCCTCGATGACTGTTTTTGGATTGAAACTGTCTCTAAACTGTACTGCGGATGAGTTCACGGTTTGTGACAATTGCCGGTGTTTCGCTAATCAGTCCACGTGTGGACGTGAACAATATATGCAGATGATTAGCCTAAGCGAGGCACAGTTGCTCCTGGAACAGCCATCCAAAGGTCGCACCGCCAACGACACGCCACCAAGGTGCATTTTAGCTAGCCTTTCATTACCCCCCCCCCCTATGGTCAACCAACGCTACATCCGACGTTAGGTCGCTCAGGCCACCGATGGATCAGGAGCAGAGGCAGAGGAAGCCGAAACATGCGAGCAGGCCGCAGCGACAGAGGAAGCCACAGCAGCAGAAGCAGCAGCGATGACGGCAGCAGCAAAAGCAGCAGCAGAAGCAGAAGCAGAAGCAGAAGCAGCAGCAAGAGCAGCAGCAGAAGCAGCAGCAGAAGCAGAAGTAGAAGCAGCAGCAGAAGCAGCAGCAAAAGCTGCAGCAGAAGCAGCAGCAGTAGTAGTAGTAGTTGTAGTAGTACTACTACTAGCAGCAGCGAAAGTAGAGGCCGAAGCATCAGCGGCGGCAGAAGCGGCAGCAGGGGAAGAAGCAGCTGCAGCTGCAAAGGCAGCCAAGGCGGCGGCAGCAGCCAAGGCAGCCAAGGAAGCCAAGGAAGCCAGGGCAGCCAAGGCAGCCAAGGCAGTCAAGGCAGCCAAGGCAGCAAAGGCCGCAAAGGCAAAAAAGGCCGCAAAGGCGAAAAAGGCCGCAAAGGCAAAAAAGGCGGCGAAGGCAGCAAAGGCAGCCAAGGCAGCAGCAGCAGCAGCAGCAGCAGCAGAAGCAGAAGCGGAGGCGAACGCAGAAGCGGAAGCGACAGCAGAAGCAGAAGCAGCGGCAGCCACGGCAACGGCAAGAGCGTCATCCTCGAGGTAGTCTCGCTGCCGTACCTGGCCGTTCCAGACACTTACATTTTTCTTCTGACCGGGTTTTGCGATGCTCACCTGCCCCACCCGTCCACTTCTGTCATCAGCGATGTGTTCAGTGTTCCAACATTGCTTCGGTGCCTCCACAACAGGCACGTGGTTTTTTATGCGCAAAGAGATGCCTCCTATCCTATGTGAAAATCCGCCTTGGACATCCACAACCGAAGCCTTAAGTACAATACAGTGCTATCGTAGCAGGGGGAGGTGCGGTACAACAACCTTCGTGCATGCGCGAGTCAACCACGATGGGTTTAGAGAGATCGCTCGGCAACTGATATTTACTTAACCCCCGCCCTCATCCCCAAAACCATCATGCCTGTGCCCGCCGTTGGTGACTTGGTGTACGTATGCTGCTTCGTCACCATCATGGTCGTGTTCTCAGCAACCCCCCTGGAGATCCCCAGGTAAGAGTTGTATGCATGTATGCATGGTCAGGTTGGCCGGGGGAAGGCGAGAAGCAGAGTTTGCATTGGTTTGGGTGTGGCGGGGTGGTGTTCCTATCCGTTTCAGTTCGGAAGCATTGACGTGGGGTCATAAGAAATTGCTCAACCGTCCATCGCTAGGTATTGACTCGGCTTGATGGGTACTTTCGTTCCCTGTATCGCAGGGCGTTCTTTGTCCCGTCTTGGTTACCACATGGGTTTGGCCTTCGTGTTTTCCAAAGCGCCGAGACAAAGCCCTTCATCGTGTGCACGTCGTATACACGCGCCCATATGCTTGGGGGAAAACTGTTCGGGGAAACTCTCTTCAACGTCATTGTCGCGCGATACACGTACCGTTTAGACCACCACGAGGCGCAGCATCGTACGCACTCCGGGTACATCTTGAGATCCTGACAACTGATGGAAGTCGAAGCCTACGCCATTGACGTACTCCTCAACCACATAGCTCTCCCAACCATTGCATTTCAACAGCCTCCCCCGGATGGCAAATCCTGCCCTGGAGCGCCTTCAGTTCCTCGGATCATACCCAACCACCGGTGAGACGACAAGTACAAAACGCGCGTTGGGAAGTTGCTGTAGACCTTGTCTCAACAGCTGACAGCACGGCGGGTTTTCTGGAACTTATGCGGTGTGCGCGGGGTAATCTCCCGCACTACTGGCAGTTTGCCAAAACGGCAATGGGGCACCCATGGGCAGCCCATGAACTGCCCACGAGTGGGCACTTAACTCTAGAACGTCGCGACCGGCACATCAAGCTAGAACTTAGCCACCCAACGCCAACCTAACGCGTATCGTGAGGGGTTAGGGTTAGGGATAGTGATAGGCTTCATAGCCGTTGTAATGCCCCTTCCGAAGCAGATAATCTGTTGTTTAGGAGTACCCCGTTCCGGTTGAAAGGGAAATCATTGATAGTCCATGGGCCGTCCATGGACTGCGCAAGGGCTACCCATGGGCTTGCCCGTGGGCATTTTGCCATGGGCAGCCCATGGGTGCCCCATGTGCCCATCGGCAGCCGATGGGGCACCTATGGGCAAATTAGCAAACTGTAGAACGTGTGGGAGACCGGCGAGGGCGGGGGGGAGCGCACGCATGATAACACGCAGCACGCCTCACGACAATGTCCATCGATCGTGCTCTGCCACTGTCCATTGGTGTATTCCTCAGGGGGATGATCAACCGCGAGAATGATTGCTTCTTGCTTTCGGCGATTCAGATGATCAGGGCATTGCCAATATGCCATGCCGCAATTCTCAACTTTCCAGACGCGACCGAACTTGCACCTCCGAGGGGTGAGTACATAAGACACAAGACGAGCTCACGCCTCTCGCGTAGAGGTGCCAATGTTTATCTACCGAAGAACGTTTTTTCTTCGGGATATTGAACAGTCGATGAGTGCAGATCGGTGTTCCATGTTGTTCGGCATAGATGAAAAGAAAATCCTGTAAAAAAAACGGTTTACATGTAACTGGACGGGGGCGTACACTCTAGCGTGGAGAGATATCAGATGACCCCATCGTTCGTATCTCACGTCCAGATATTTCTCAAGTTCCTTCCTTGTTGCACCCCGTTCACCGTCTCCATATCCAATGCTAGGAAAGGAGCTGACCTGGGCGGTCTCGAGGACGATGCGGGTGAGAGAGTAAAACGCACATCGAAAACTATGTCAAACTAGACGCGCGTTGACCACTGTGGGGTGCAACACTGCTTGAGCTTATTATCTGGGTGGTGGCATTGGTTACATTGTAGTACCACTCACATTCGATTTCTTGTGGAAGACACGCGTCAAACACCAGCAAAACAAACCTCTCTTCAGCTAGGATCTAAACTGCTCGTGAACTGCACTCCGTGCCATTCACGCACGCTTTCCGATGCGCTAAAATTTGGGTGTTTTAGGCCCTGCAAGAGTCCGGGGGCACCGCTAGCCCGCTGAACCCGACGGAGCTCATTGGGACCTTCTTCAACGTCTTCAGCGGGAACATGGCAAGTAGAGCGATACTCGAAGCCAAACACATGGCGTAGACTGCCATGCAATGGGTGATGGTACGCGCATCATTCAACGTCGCATTCAGAAGCATTTTGTTTCGTGAATCACTTTCCAGAGTTCATCGCCGCGGCAACAACTGGCGTGAACATGCCTATTGTAAGAGTAAGCCTGGAAACACGGTGTTTGGATGTTTCTGAGATAACTGGTGATTGCGGGTGGCCGTCCGTGACCGAGAGACTCATACCGAACGTAGTGCCATGTGGTTGCTGCCGTTTTCCTGTTCAGGAGACTTCAGCCGATGCCGTGTAACAAGCAACCTTGTCAAGGAAACCCGTTGGACTCATTTGTTTGCATGCCACACCGGTGCGGTTCCATCTCAATTGCAATGAAACTATCGCCGCCAAGCAAGTGGTCTGTTCCATCCCCGCAATCCCAACCCCCCACGGGCTCCGAAAGTGACCATGTTTGTCACCATGTTTCTGTTCCGCCGACCCCGGGTACTGGCCATCATGTCATTGTCTGAGTCGCAGGTCCAAGATGGAGAACAGGACGACCTTGCCAACACGATTGGCACCATCCTCGACAAGGTCCACAGCGAGACAGTGGACGCGGAGGTGAGGAATTCAACTACAAGTGACGACAATATTGGGCCGACCGTTTGGCACCGGAACGATACTTGCGGGTTCCGGCCTGTACATGGCACTGACAGAAACACCGCTGAGGCCAGGACTGGCAGCCGAGACCCCCAACGACCCGCCAATAACTGTAAACTGTGGTTCAAGGCTGGGAACGAACTTCGTTTTGAGCATACGTGGGCTAGAATTGGAGGCTTCGTGGACGTGTACCAAACAATGATCAGTTAGGTACCAGGTTAGCGACAGTTTTAGCTAGCTGCGGAGTGCTTTCGCCGGCATTACGCTCGTCCGTTGTCGTTTCCGAGCATGTGGGGGGTCAATGTTAAGAGATCCTCGCCCTGAAATTGGTTCTCGCCTTCGTCATTGAACAGTCCAGCCCAACCCCGTCATGTCTTCCGCATATACCATACATTTGGCGCCCGTTTTCTACGTTTTTCTCACCCGCCCAGTCACAATCTTCGCTGGTGGATTCCGCGAGAGGACAGATGGAAACGCGGACCTTCTGCCAAATGTGCCACGTGAGACTGGAAACGAATTTGGTGCTACTGCAAAAAACCATTTGTGGGACGAAACCATAGCCATATAGCCTAGTGCATTTGGTATTGTGTGGATCACTGCATGGACTGCTGCCTCCCTTTGAAATGTGCCTTCGGCGGTCATGCGAAATCCAATTGTTGGACACACGACAGCCCTTCCTGCCGAAACATCTGAGTTGGAAAAACTAGGAATATTTTTCCTCGGCAGTGTTTCGAGCACACCGTGGTGACGAATCCATCGCAGATTTCATGGGAGGGATGAAGGGACTAGGACAATCGGCTTCGACATCTGTTATTTTGGAAATACATGTAGATCAAACCTTGCATGAACCCTTCTACCTGAGGCTAGCGATGCTGTCATATTTGTGATGTTGAGCTTGCCCGTAGAAATCCTGTTTGAGTGCTACATTATCCCTCGCCCCTCGCTTCCCTCTTTTTCATACCGCGATATGAAAGCATATCAGTTTGCGGAACTCCCGGGCGAAGAATGTTGATTTTTTTCGGTTCGCTCTGTCATAATTGTACTACATGTATAGTGGAGTGAAACGGTACTTTTCGGAGGGCATGTAGTGCCAATATCGTTGCTAATATTGTCCGATACACATAACTTGCAGAGAAACGTTTGATCCTGTCGAGGTACATAAGATTCTGAATTGTGAGGGTGTTCGGGATACATCCAGACCTTCGTAGCAGTTTTCTCTCGAATGTCGCGATCATTCTTGTTTTTCCCCTCCTTGACCCTTTCCGCGCCATTTTTTCGGCCTAACCCGCCAACGGCGACAATGAACGATCCATCTGGCCGTATGGACCGCTCAATGCGCCGGACCATCACAGAAAACATACGGGGGGGACAAATACCCTTGCTGGGTGTTCCAGATGTCCATGCATGGGCTTCAGCCATCATCAGCAGGTGTCAAAGCGAAGAAGGGCAGCAAGAGAGGAAATGGGAAGGGCAAGGGGGCCAAACCCGCCCCACCGAGCGCGTGCTGGGACGTTTCGAAACTCGTAGAGAATGTGAGAAAGTGCGTGTGCGTTCGTGGGCATTCGAAGAGATTTTTTAATCCCCGCATAGCGATTCTGGTGCCTTTGCTCGAGGGTGGCCCCTTGTCGTCCCCTTCGCCCGCTCATACCGTATTCCCCCCGGTCACGGGGACGTAGAAAGGGGGCGGACAGACGTTTTCATTTGCTGGAAAGTCGCAAGAGGTTGAGTGTGAGTATTGGAATGGATAGCAAGCCTTGCGAGGAAATGCTTCCTCCGCGTACCAGTAACTACCCGATAGAGGGATGGACAACAGAGGACGTACACACAGACAAAGCCATCATGCACACATATTCATGCAGGAACCCGCGTTTAACTTCGTTTGCTTGGTAAATAGAGGACGTCACCGTTTTGGCAGAGTTCTGGAAGCAACGAATGTTGTACTCGATTCGTCGATTTGTGCGCCAATCCACTGAATGTATAATGCGCTGATGTTTGAACACCTTCAACCCATCTTACCGCCGCGACATGCTATTGGGCCAATCAATGACGTTGCCCGGCCCTGTGCGACACGATGTCGTCTTGTGTTGCATGCGACGGCGAGAGCAGACCATCCATAAGAGGAATGACAACTCCGACACCCCGTGCCTGGAGTGCTTGAAGGTACGGGCAGTTTACGAAACCGTCATCACATTTTTTGTGCCTCAGGTTCAGCTTGCACTGCTTTAGGTGACGGTTACACTTTCCTTGGCTTTCAAAATGACTCACCTTACTCTTGGGGATGTATAAACGCCGAGTCTTCCTCTCGTGACCGGTTCGACTGGTTGTACCAATTACGTAGTGTGTGCACGGAGTGATGGGGATAGATCCCGCCTACCTACAGGTACCGGTGATCTCGCACAAACGAGTGCCTGAGGCAACTTTTTCCACACATTCATGCCCCATCCAGGCGGAGAAGAACAAGAGGACGCCAAGGACGTCCTTCTCGAAGAACGAGGTCATGCTGTCAAAAGAAAAGTGGTCTGTGATTCCGCCTGAGCTCATCGTCAGCGTGGGGCGCTTTCAGCGCACGTTGTGAGTGTGCACCCATACGTTCACTATGTATGTCCATAGCAAGGCACACGAGTATCTTCGACATATCCGGGACTGTGCGACTCTGAAGAATAGTCTCGGGGATTGAGACCAGATCAGGAAAGAGTGTTAGGAATCACGCCAGCACAGAGTCTCAGTCATTGCGTTTCATCGCAATTGCTGCCGAAGTTCAAAATTGATTTGGGCTACTTTAGCCCACCCCCCTTCTCTTCGTTCCCTCCAAAAAGACCGGCCACTCTTACGGACCTTAACGTTACGAAGATATAGCCCATCAGCGTATACTTTGTAGCAATAATCTTCCAACTTTCCCTTTCCCCCTGCCCCTTTCTGTTCCATCGCGCGCATCACGTGTGACACAGGTGTGGCGGCTACATTAAGGCGAAGGACAAGGTCGCCGTCGACCTACTCCTGGACAAGACAGTCAGTTTCGGAGGTAATCAGACCTTTATTGTCACCAAACGTCGTGGTATGGCACCGTCATTGACAGAGGAATCGGTTTGCTCGCCATACCGTGAACTCAGACTCTTGAACCGTGTTTTAGCAACAACTGCTCTCCCCGCTTCATATATCTGTTATGACACGCGAGGGACTCCGACTAGGTACATTATACGAAGCTCGCTGTATTTGGCAGAGTCGTGCGCGCTCGACGCACATATAGAGCGGAAAAGCGTTGTCAAACCGCAAAATATAATAGGCGAACGAACGATATGAAAAACGCGAGAAATCAAACACGAAAATATCGCCGGTTGGGCCACTCTTGAGCAGGAACGGTCTGACGGCGACCTCCTTTGGTTGAGAAGACATTAGTGGTATTGACCTGAATCGCTCGACCTAATCGCCCGTACAGATACCACATTCTCCGCGTCGAGATAGTTTCCACTAGATTTTCCGCCGTGCACCTCACGTGCGACATGGGGCCTGTTCACTTCCCGGTTCACTAGGTAGCCCGGTGCTTCATCACGTACGCAACAGTTGGCTCATCCGAGCTGAAAACATAAAGTATCCTCGCTCCTGCTGCTGCTGTTGCTGCTTCTTCTACTACTCCGGGAGGTACAGAACATACATCCGGCATCGCCAACGTCACGGCCATTGCCAGCCATCACGGTGACACCGTCGGCTCCGGCCACTGGACGGCTAGTCACAAGCTTGCCGACGACCGCTGGGCTGTCTTCGATGATGAGATGGTCTCTGTCTGCACTGTAGCCCCCGTATCCAGCCAAGCCAGCATTGGCCAGACCAAGGGCAACAAGAAGGTCTTCCCGGGCAGTGCATCGACTGCAGTGGTTGCCTACACATCTGCCCCGTCATGAGAACTGTGAATTCGTGTAGGACGCATGCTGCCCGCACGACACATCGTTTAGGGGTAGAACGCGTCCACCGTTCGAGCGGCAGATAGACGAGGGCAAACCTCGTTTGGGGGAAGATTTTTGGCTCACAGGATTGGGTCATGGAATGATTTGTTGAGGTACTGGAGTCGAGCCTTCTTCGAGCTCATATTTCACCCACAGAATGCTTTCTGCCGACGCCAATACGAACGCGGATCCGTCCTGGTGCCGGGGTACATGCGAATGTCTCGCAAGCGCGGGTGCACTGCTTGTGAACAGATAGGTGAAAAAGTCAGATATCTTACTTTTGAGTAACTACTATAGCGAGGGGTACTATTAATCATTGGATGCAAAGGCTCTTCTGGACGATAGCCAAGAGGGTTTCAGACGAGCGACCGGAGGGGAAAGGTAAACCAGCGCGGAAGGTGACCTCGGCCAGAGCGACCGTATTTATGTAGACCAAACCTACAACCGCTTTTCAATATTCAATCGACCCTGTTCAACTTTCAGCGGCCCGAGTGAATGGGTGCTTGTCTGCGAACGAGAACGAGCTGCATTCCCCTCTACCTAACATTGGTATCTACACGGGGAGTACCTCTAGGAGCCAGACCCCTACTTCAACCTTGAAGAAAATCTGCTGCTGTTTGTATGAATCTCAGACGAAACACCACGGCGTTCCGCAGTCGGTATTCTTGTTTGCGAAAGATGCCACGGATACGGAGTTGAGAAGAAGTTCCGCGGCTATTCGATGTTCTGCTGTGCGGTGACATAGATGAGGGTTTTGGATGTCCGGAAGTGGCCAAAAGTTGGTACAATTCGGACTGTAATCTGAAAAAACATGGGCAGAAATGGGCACATGAAAAAGTAGTAGAAGCCGGTGGGTACCCACCTGGATGTCGGATAGAAGTGGGCGCGCTGTTGAGGCCTTGGGCGCCGCCGCGGTATTTGGGTCAAAGACGTGCCTGAAAAGTCAGAAAAATTGATGCCCTTTGTGCTGTGTATGGTCCCTGGGGTTTAATGCTGTTTAGGTGCCAGAATGGGTTTTTGAGGCGTTTGGAACCACCAATATGTGTTGTCCGCACAAACTAGATATCCGAGTGCCGACTTTTGTCCGGGAAAGGGGTGGGTATTCCCACCTTTGTCTATTTCTCCTTTTAAAACGCCAACGCTGTTTAACTCTCCTTTAGTGCAGTACTGGAAGGAAGCCCAGATGGGGAAAATTTGGGGACACAGCCCTCAAATGCCCATTTACCGCACCGTAGTCACCCTAGGCTCCGCTGTGTGAAGCACACTTGAGAACTCTTGGTCTATCATGTTTGGCTGAGGTGGTACGCTGCGTGAAACGTGGTGTAATGCCTCTCCTCGGCCTCTGACTTGCTGTACACCATATGCCAAGCTGCGCGCGTGTCCCCTAGGTCGCGAAACTGTACATCGCCTGGTACGCTTGGAAAAAATTGCTGACGTGGCTTCACTATGAAAAGTGTCCCCACGTGTTTTGGGGACATTTTTGATCCTGAAGCCAAGTCACCCTTTTGGCTGGCAAGAGCTCAGATTAATTGGAGGGACTGTTGCCCCTCGACCAATGGCTGACAAACATTATTGCGGCATGTTTTGTTTTTTAGGCTCCACTCTTGTGTAACTAGCACCCAGTACCCATTCCATACAGCCAATTGGCCAGGCTTACATAAAAGCCCGGCTGGTGTTGATGTTCGCCAAGATTGCACTGACAGTCGGTATCCTCTGTCCCAGTAGTGTCCACGTCATCCTGTGCTTGCCCTTGTCCCTCCTGCTCCCGTCCCTGGCTCCGCTGCGTGCTTGCCGGTGCTCTGACGAGTGAGACCTCCCGGCGAAAGGCACGGCCGCACGGGCTGGCCGGATGTGTGGATCTCTTGGTTGCTCCCTCCCCCGTGATGGTTGCCCCAGAGGAAGTCTTCACCGGCGTCCAGCCCTCCCCTCTTGATGGTTGCTTTGTTACTGCTGGCCTATGGTGTGCTGAGCGCCCAACATCGCCACATGGCCACCGAGGTGCGCGGTGTTGGATGTACTCACAGCATTGACAGATTATTGCAACCGAGGAATGTTCCTAGAAGATGGAGCGGGGGATTTTGGGGGTTCCGCAGTTGTAATAAATTGGGGGAATGGTGGTACCATCTTTGCCACATATTATTGTTTTCTGGGTATGCGTGTCAGCAACGGTGTTGGCCACGTGCCCTTGATTTATTCATCTTCCTTTTTCCCGGCTATCACGCCCTGGGCTATCACGCCCGTGCCCATACTACCTATCCACCATCTATCACGCTGCCAGGCTTTCACGCCTCTAGGCTATCACGCCATCACAACAGCTATCACAGCACCAGCGTCAACACATCAGAGCTATCACGCTCCGGAACATCATAGATGCGGCGGGTTACCACACCCGTGGGCAGTTTACTGTATTTTATCGTTGCCGGCAAACTCGCCGCGCGGTTCTTTTATTTTTGCCGTCTACAACTGCGCCGGGCGCACCAAGCCACCCAACACGCGGTGCGAGATCATTTGTTTGGTTCACCCGAGCGCGCGCGCGCCAATCAGAAAATCAGACGACTTTGTGCTTGGTTCCAAACCAAAAAATAAGCTCCTTTTCGAAACAATGCGGTGGGATTTGTATTCCCGGCTCCCCATACAGCAGTACCTTTTTTTGCCGCAGATGTTGTTCTTGTAACGTGTCGAAAAGAGCACGGGGGAGGCAACGAAGTTGTTGAGGCCGACGAGCAATAGCTCGTTCTGCGAGGATATGGAAAAGTGGGTCCATATGTCCGGTGTGTGCGCTATGCATTCCCATCTTCGGCAAAGACGCTCGCGGGTGCAACATGTGTCGAAGGCAGGTGTACCGAAGAGCGCGGAAGGACAAAGAGCTGCTGCCTCTGCTCTACTGGGTAACGATGGCGATGATGACGGCTTCAAAGCCGACTGCGCGGGTTATAAAGAGTGGAGGGCTTCTGGCGGGATTTCCGCCTGTACTGGCTCTTCTCACAATAACGGCAGCAAGGCAAAGGGGCCTACAGGATGATAATGGCCGTTTCGATGGAGAAATGGGCAGCAGCGACAAGGACTTCGAAAAGTAGTACCCAGTTTCATCATTTTCACACGCCGCGTTCGGGCATCATTATGCCGTGGTCATGGAAAACATCTTGGTGGGTGGGCAAGGATGAGTGGGCCATAACAAGAACAGACGAGCGATTAACGACTGCACGATATCTACACTGCTGATGTTTGCAACCGATGAGATGCAGACTGTTCATTGTGGCACAACACAACGCCACCGATTCGTGGCACATTTCTTGATTATCATTAGGTCTGAGTCGCCAGGTGCTTGTTCGTGTAGTTACAATTGCAACCAAGCCCAAGCCCAAGCGTATGCCAGCGTTCAGTAGACTTCGCCATCTTCAAGCAGAATTCTCCATCGCATATTCGCCGTGATCAGGCAGCAGTTGAAGACCTAGCCGGGTATGTTGGTGAAAGACGGGGATTGAAGCGCTTGTTTGTCGCTGAGATCTTCTCGACTGGCCCTTCTGTCCGCGGGCTTCACCCCATCTAGTCACCGCTGTAGCTTGCGACGGAAAATTGTTTTGGTAAAAACGACGACGATGCCTTCACGATGAAAATGTTTGACGTGCTTCCTACAAATTCCAATGTGGCAGGTTTCTTGCCCTTGTGTGACTCAAGCTATACGCATCCACAAAATATATCGCTACGTGTAGAAACTGGCGTCCAAATAAAGTTAGCCTGCTGTAGACTGCAAACTATTCCACGTGAGGCGGGTATCATGGTGGGTCATAGTCGCTCTTTAACATAGCTCTCAACGGGGTGCTGAAGGCCGATTCCAATTTGGACCGCGCGACCGAAAGCAAGCAGTGGAGCGTTCGCCGTGGAAGCAATCTGTCAGCGACGAAGTCACCAGAGTAATCTTCTGGACTTACTTGCCGGTGACCAGGAGGAGGGGGCTAAGGGACAGAGAGATGGGGAGGGAGAGGATTTGACGGTGTCGCTTGATCGGGCATATGGCAACTTCTCAAACACCGTCGAATCACATACATTGTCCCGGGCACTGCGGCATCTTTTTAACCTTGCGACCGAGAGTTACGGGCAAATGAAGATGCGGTGCTACCAGCCCCTACGCCTACATTTACAGCGACTATTTAAGTCAGCGCAAGGCCCCGGACCACCACGTTTCCGCTTGCAGAAAGTCATTTGGTCATAGTTGTTGGCGCGAGGGCCACACGCGCGGTAGAACGTCAAAACGGTTAGTGAAAGCGAGAGATAGCCCTCCAGCTTGGGGAAGCGGGGAGGTTGAGACGTGAGCCTTTGGCGTGTTCTCGAACCGTTTCGAATTGTTTTCTATCTTGTCTAGAAGTTAGTCGGATCCGTTGCTGCGTCTCTTGCCGGGCGAGTGTACTCTGTGGCAACCTTTGCCTGTTGTTTTTGGCTTCAACTATTTCAAGTACGTTCATCGAACACTTTGGTACTGAATAAAATCAGCGCACGTGTTTTGGGTAACTTCTAGGCACGTTTAGTCCCATATCCTCGATACTCCTCCCTCCATTGGGAACACCGCCATGTTGAAAATGTAGAAAGCAGTGGTTGTGGTATTCTCGACGGGATGGGGACCACAAACGGTTAAGAAGGTTGGACGGCTGAAAGGCGAATGAGCCCCCTTGATTGAATAGGGTCTGTTTTCGATGTCTTTACCCTACACGGCATTTCCAGCCAAGGGGATGAGGGGGGCTAAACTGCCGATTCCGTTGCAATTTTCTCCCACTCGTCCTGCTCTGTAGTTGTCTAGAAGCCGAACACGCGTACCCAAATAGACTGAGTTTGACATCGAACTCAGTGGGAATAGCCCCATCTCGCATTAATCCCCCGGCAAAAAACTATCACCTACCGCATGCCTGCGAAACGCCCTGCAAAGCTTAAGAGTGCGGATACAACTAACTTTCTTCCAACGCAGAATGCGTCCGTGTTTCGTTCTTGTAGATTGAGATGAAACCTTTTGGCGGCGCCGCAGACCCACCACCAGAGATGCTGCAGCTGAATCACCAACACCCTCAGTGGCAGCAGCAACGCCAGCCACCGCAGAACGGCGACGCACATTTTCAAAGTCCTTTCGCTGAGTAACTGCAGTTGCTGCAGCAACGACAACCGCGTCAAGGGGATACGCATCCGCATCCGCCACCAGAGAGGGTCACCAGAGCTCAACTTGGCGCACGATCGCCAAGCGCTTCCCCAGCCGGTAAGCACAGGCGAGTCATGGTAGGGTAGTGTTTAGGTTGGGGGGTTAGAAACACGTGGGATGGGCTGCAGGGCTGCGGTATGTGACAGCACAGTACATTCTAGAGGAAGTTCTCAACATTGTCTCGAAGGACATACATACGTACCTTTTCTAGTACATTTGCTCCTGTCTGATACCTGGCACCAGTTCGACGTAATACTTGCAGAAATTATTCAAAAACAGCTCAAAATTGGTTATCTATATGTGGGAGAGTGTTTACATCACGATGATTGATATTCAAAGCAGTGTTGCAGAAAATCATTCAAGATCAACTCACTCAGTGTCAATTGTTGGGACGAGGGACGAGGATGTTTTATTGCGTTTGTTCTTGGTTTGTTTGCACATACAATCTTAGAATGACATGGGAACATGAGCAGGACAAGAGACATTACACACCAACAACATAAACAACAAAATTACACTCGAGAACACAAGACGCACCAACAACCAACAACAAAATATTGCCGTTGCTACCGCAGTAGAACAAGCCGCTGATAGACGGGCTGCAATCTGACCCGTCACATCCAAGACATTGTCTGCGCTGGCTGCAGCCATCTTCTAACGCGATAGGACTCTCTTATGTTCCTTGAGAGGTTGACATGCTGCAGCGTGTCCGCGGGAACCGCTGTCTGCTGCGTAGTAGTAGCTAGCTGCGTCCGCAGCTGGCTTGTGTGCCCAACAGCCGCGTTCAATTGCCCATTCAAAAAGGGGCACCGTGGGTGTACAATGGGCAAGTTACACCCCTCCCTTGAGTATTTTCTGTTTTTTGTTTGTTTTCTGTTTTCTGTGCTCTCTTTTCTCTTCTCGTGCCAACATTTTTGCCATGTTTGAACCCATTTCTGAAAACGTCTCGCTTCTAAACGTTCCTTCGTATCAAAAATAAAAAAGGGTCCAAACAATTTTCTCGCCTCACGGCGAGACATCAAGTTCCGCACATTTGTTCTCGCCTGCGGCGAAAATATGTGCGCTCTCTAACTCTCTTGTTCCGGAAAGCCGCAACAGAGACCCCGTGCCGTGTTGCGGATTTACCATTTCGCGGCGGGCCTAGTGCGATTCCGCAACGCCGCAACAGCTACATGGAACGCATTAGAAGTAGGTTCCCCCAGCATGACGGTCACTTGTGTCGGGTTATTCATACCTCAACCCAACATTTCAACTACATCATGGCTGCTTGTTCGACCGTGTCAATGCCATTGTCGCAAAGCCAAGCTACCAGACGAATAGAATAACCGTAAATCACTGTACCGCGAGGGCATGCGAAACTGTCACACTTTCACACCGACCAACTTCTGTGATAGAACATGAAGGGCAGCCCGTTCAACCTAAGCGTTCTGCATGGACCTAACCTTCGGTTTCTTGCCGAATGGGCTCGCCGTCCCTGTTTCACAGCTGAAATTCTATCAACGGTCTTCCGCCCGTTCGTTCATCCGGCGGACCAACTCCAGCTTGAGTTGGCGTGAAGCTCTCTGGGTCCACCTTTTCGCCAAAGCCGGAGGGAAACTCATATATTAACAACTGCAAAAGTTCGAATCACCCAGGAAATCAAGCGGCGACAAGGAGTGGCAAACCGGGGGGCAGCCAACCGCATCGGCATACCATACGGTGGCTGGTTAAGCGGGCACAGACCAACGTGTTCGAAGGCGCGTTGTGAAGGGGGCAGATGTTGCTAGCCGGAGGTCAAACCCAACAGAGGTTGGCCGACTCTTCACTATTGTGTAGGCAGCTACCGATGAAGATGATGATTGTTTCAAACTGCACAACGAATATTGCCAAACCAGCCATGGTGGTGAATTGATGTCGTACCGGTGTAGACAACCGCCGAAGCAGAGTGACCCTTCTCGGCTAGTGGTTGCTGGGACGAGTGGAATACACAAAGAATGAGTGATGCCTCACATTCTGGTTCCCTAGGCTTGGCTTCATCACATGTTCTGCAGCTACATCGCATCATCGCTTTCGACGTGATGAAGCTTCATTATACAAACACCCAGATCGACTGGGTACTGTTGATTTTCGCACAACCTACGGTCGACCACATGGTAGTAAGTCGCTTGGACGGGTTTCATGCCATTAAAATTGCGTATGGTTTGAACGATCCTCAAAAGACGAGTATTGAATGCGGGCAAAACTGTTCGTTGCTATTCATTGAAATTGAGAATCATTTATTCGTTCAGTGGAAGAACATTATATGAACGAGACTGCAACTTGTACTTCATCGAAATATTTGTGAAATGCTTGATTGTTCGGAACAATACGAGTATTGCATGTGGGCGACTCTGAACATCGTTCTTCATGAAAATTGGGAGCCTTCCGGGGTCGGCTATAGGTGACCTTGAATGAAGGGAAAGGTACACGCTGAATTCCACTGAAAGTGTTGAAAGAACGATCATCGGGGGAAAAGCGGGCATTGGATTCGGGCAAAGGTCACACCGTGATCGACTGGTATGGGTGATCAGCAGACGACAAACATTGCATTCGGGCAAAGCCGTGCACTGCCCCTCACTGAAATTGTGAAACGATATTCATTCGGCATACGACGGGGTGCTGCTTGCGATCAAAACGATGCGTTTCATTCATTGAACTCCTTCAGAGTATGAGGCATTCGAATGAAATCGTGAAAAGTGCTATCCTTGGGCGATAGACGGGAACTGCATGCGGGCCAATTGTTCATTCTGTGCATAAACAAGTTCTTTGCAAATGACGGGGATTTCATGGGGCCACTAGAGATATATTGGTTCATAGGACTATGTGTGTGCGTCGTTTACATCGACGTGTCTTCCGTACATTCCACTAGTCGCTGAAAACAATATCGCTGATTTTCGTTGAGGAGCACCTGCTGCAAATGATGGGAACCCATAAGTTCGAATGTTGAACATTCAGTGAACCCATGAGCCACGGACTCTGATGGGCTATTCTCTGTTGAGATGGTCGTTACGTTATGACGGCGATTATTGTCAAGAGTGTATGCCTACGAGTAGTACATTGGATCCGCAAAAGCAGCGCCACTTCGCGGCCAACTCCCTCTCTACGAATGCGTCCTTGACTGTCCATGACTCTGCTCTGCCTAACAACGCTTTTTTGACAATGCGAATGTGTAAATATTTTGTGAACGCACTGAAATTTCATTTTCCACAGCAGTACAATCGTATGTGAAACTCCCACCTGACCGTCAACCTGTCGCCGATGGCATGCATGGTCACCCTCAATTGCTTCCGAGGACTGCTGCTTTCGGCGTTTGAGTTAGCGACCACGTTTGGTGCGGCTTTGAACCTTTCGGCATCGAGATCCGCGAGTCTCCTGGAGGAATGAATGCCGTTTTCACATGCGAGAGAAGGACCGTGCCGAGTGAAAAACTGATCGAAGAAAAGTCTCAAGTTCACACATGAGGGGGACCATGAAATAATTATCCACCAACAAATTTAACTTTTTCGGTTCACCACTTCAGTTCACTCTCCATGAGTTTAATTTACCCTGTTGTATCAATCTAGTGATATTTTGCTGCAGGACCAAAGGAGATACACCAACCATGTTCAATCACTGACCCACCCATTTATCCACGGGGTTATCCCTCTACACAACTCACCAGTACGCCGTTATCCACTGGGAGGGAAGATCCTCTCTCATATGGAGGGCAGATATTGATCCAATACGCCCCCCCGCTTCGTGCGGAGAATGGATCGGAAAAACATGCAAAAAATTGGGGGGGAGGTGAGAAGAATTTCAACTGTCTCTGCGCTGTGTTGATCAAGCGAGGCAGCAAACCCAACCGAAAATCTACTGTACTACGTCATACACCTTTCTATCCCGTGCCAACCATTCGGCGCTGGGTGACAGATTACCCTCCCGCTGACCTCCGTATACCTTCAACTTTTGTTGGCTTAGGTCCCGTCTTTCGCCGGTCAGAGAAGACGCCACCAACCCCATTAATTCCACATGACTGGCAGGGTATCCTTCTCTCAAACGGCTCCGAACATTTTATCTGTTGCGGCAAGTGCACAACGCAAGCGCGTTGGTTAGTCACCGGCCAATGCTACATGAAGGGATGTATGTTGGTTCATATCACAGGCAGGCCGCTTCATGTGCTTCCTGATGCGGTGGGTTGTCTCGCCTGAGTGATCCGCCATACTTCATGCCCCGCAAGAACAATATCAACATGGAATGTACAGCAGGCCCTGAGACGATAGCCTACGGTATATTCTACCATGTGCCTCGTCTACCTTGTTCCGTATGGTTCCGCAGTTGAAGATGTTCATACCATCAGTCGTATTCATAATGTGAAAGATGTGGTTATGATTCTGATCAATCAAGCTAACGTCTGCAGCAACAGCAAGCAAGACAAAATAATCGATAAGGACAAAGAGGGCTCTGGGACTCTGGGAAATTGGACACCCGACTGAAAACGAGACATTCGCCAACATTTCACGACATTCTGCTCCTTCATGGCCGACAAGAAGTTTCACTGAGATTGTCCGATTTCCGACCACATGTGCCACGCCAGTTTCTGTCGTGAACTAATACTGTAGTGCGGGCTTGCAAGCACCATTCCTATCTTACATGTAGCGCTCACTCTATTCTACCACCCTCTCCACTGATCTTCTATGCGACGCAACGGTCGCAGTTCTTGTGACGGTTGGGGAACCCTGGTGGCCTGCTGTCCATGTCATTGTCAACTTCGGGGCGTTCTTCTTTAGTCGTGCGGACGATCTCTTTCAAAGGCGTTGAGGCGTGGGGACTGCTTGGCGTCGGTCCGATACTTGACCCCTCCCTGTTAGTATTGACTGCTTCTGTTCACGGCAGCCAGATCTTTCGGCAGCCAGATGTTGCCAATTTCGGGCGTGGAGGTGAAGGCGAAGATGAACCGTTAGAAGTGTTGTGTCGGTTTTTCTGTGTTGCGGCCGAGGGGTTATTTTCAAGTAGCTCTCAGTTGTGGCTGAACGTCCTATATTAATGCAGGAGGGGCGAGGGGAAAGTATCCATCACCTTGTGTCGTAAAGTAGCACATCATCTAATCTCCAATGTTGTGCTGTGTGAAGGGTTGAATGTAACGCTGAAGAGTTGGGAGACAACTCGTTCGATGCATGCGAAGACAACCGTGGTATGCACCTCCTGCTGTCGGCCAAGGATGACTGAAACGTTCGCCCCGCGGCGGGAGGTGATGAAACGCTGCTACAGACCACCACCTTTAGCCGCGTTGCTCGTGGTGGCGTGGGTGTGGCTTCCACCGAAGCTGTGGCTGCCACTCCCTCCCGTCGATATTTTTGCTGACCATGGCACTGGCGCTGTATGTGCCACCCGTGGCTATCCCGAGACCAGGAATGACGTGATCTTCAACCCTGGCGGTGCGGATGGGTTTGTTGGCTTCTGCATTCTTCTTGGCCAAACACCGTGGCCAGAAACGATGGCAGGACGGCGAGCGGTACGTCATGTGCGTGGGGACCAGAAGTACACGGGCATGCCGAGGTCTTTGGAAGTGGCGATGATACGCCAAACCGGAATATCGATTGTTCATCACGTCAGGATTACAAATGCCAGATACCGATCACGGCTCTACCAAAACCTGAAACGTCGAAATGGATGCGTTTTGTCCCTAATATAGTCACCGGCATTG
This sequence comes from Ectocarpus siliculosus, assembly GCA_000310025.1. NCBI lineage: Eukaryota > Phaeophyceae > Ectocarpales > Ectocarpaceae > Ectocarpus > Ectocarpus siliculosus. The sequence continues at coordinate 1,142,765 of FN649758.1, read as the reverse complement.
CCTAGATATAGCCTACCATATGTTGTATGATGTTCACGAATTGGTAAGGTTTATGTCGTGAATGCACCCTGGTTACCATCTATGTCTTCGCTACCCTTTTCTCTGTTCCCCGGAAACCCCCATCACCACCGCGCACTTTGGGCGTCGCGGCACACTACTCTACGGTGCACGTTCACGAGCATGCCCCCCGCCCCCGCGGCATACTTTCATGTGTTCGGCAATCTGTACATGCAGTAGAACGATCGGGCAGTCTCTTTGTCTCGCCCTGGTGGGACCCTGTGTGTATGGAACGCTCAAATCTAGGCGCACAGCCGCTGAGAACACTTGGCAGACCTGTGATGTGCGCGTGCGACCACGAGTGAGTGCGTAGTACGGGGAGGGGCTCGTTTGGATTGATATCTGGACCTACAGTAGCACAAGATATGGTAGGGAGGCCGCCAGTGGGTATTGTCCGGCCAAATGGATAATTCCTCCTTGCACCTGGACGTAAATGAAACCGCGACCAACATCGATACCGACCCGCTGCGGGTATCGCGATCATGAGTATGCCTCAACACGGCAGGGACGCACGCGCTTCGCTCATTTCGGTGGTGACAGCTGCCCAGCAGTGGACACACGCCCGAGCTATTCCAACCAACAGTATTTTAACGGCATCGTGCTTGAACCTCCCTGGGCTACATTGTGGTCGCATGAACCCTTGCCACATTGATTGGCACATCGCGCCCAACTTTGGAATGCAAAAAACACCTAAGTTTGACTATGTATGCAGTAGTCGTCTTGTGTTGCTTCAATTTGTACCAAGATCTGCGATGCATTCATCGAGTAGTGGAGAACGATTTGCACCGGTTGGCATGATTTGCGGGGGTTCAACTATTCTTTTGTCTACCACGCACGATCCTGACACAGGCCACACCATGCATGCGCTACACGTACAGCCGGCATATTTCTGGTGCACTATTGCATCGATCCCTTGGATGAATCATTGGAGATTATGTTTCTACCGGCCCTCTCCGTGCCATCAAATCTTCAAGTGCGGCGCCTGTTTTGCTCTTTAGCAACACCCGTGATGATAATGTGAGCTGTTCACCGCTGACCCGACAACCAGATACAAAATAGTAGGCTACGAGCACACACGCGATAGAGAGTGTGCTCGCTCGCTCGTCCGTGAAGGGAATTGGACCGCATTCACGAGAAACGTTGTGCAAGCGATAGGAGGAATCGTTCTCGCTCAGCAATATTCACGCAGATGAGCTGTGATGAACAACGATGTCTCGAGAATCATGACTTCTAAAGGCCAAGACCTGCCTGTTGGCCGCTGAATGGCCCACTTCGTGTTTGAAGCAAATAAATAGCATGGATGAACGTCCTGAGAGAATGAATTAGCAATGTGTGTCGACGGGCAGCACAAAACGGACGTAGGAAGTTTGTGCGCCACAATCACCGCTTCAATGTGTTGTTTTCTCGGTGATCGTCGGGGACGCACTCGATGATTGTTCCGTGACGAGCTACATGTAGTCTACTGTATAATGGGTGTCGAGTCTACGTGGTCGAAATGCACGACAGGAGCATTGAATGCATGATGTGTAGGAAAATACAAGCAACCTTAGGTAACCCTTGTGGCACATCGTTCAACTCGGTTCCACATGAACCTACCTCCTTTGGGCTAACATGTGCGGTACCGGCCGATGTGAGGGAACGGAAGCGGGGGTGAGAGATGGGTATGTTCTGAGCGAAAGAAGGAGAGATCGTCAACACAGGTTTCTGTTTCACTGTTTCCGTTGTACACGCGACCTTGTTGCTACTACAAGGCGGTAGCCGGGGTATTGGAAAATTAAAATTCAACATTAGGCAGTTGTCACGGCCTTCTCGCGACGAGACATTGCGAAAGAGAAAAAAAAATCCCCCTGTGGGTAAATACGTTCAAGCGCGAAGGGAGTGAACGGTCATGGTGTTGGTAGAGGCACGCTTGGCGTGGGGCAACTCTCACGGATACAGCTGCAACATTGGAATCCATGGCACATGGCATTACAGGCACACCTTCTTCTGAAGTTCCAAGACAGCAAGATGATTTCGTGAGGACACGGCACGGGTGGATAGGTTTGGATATCGGGTCATGTCGCACCGTATGATTGCTCCATTACCCCGTCTGGTGGTGGTGCGTCCACGCATACCCTCCCACAGGTAGGTGCATAACTGATGTCCAGAATATATTAGGTGGCGACACATGCCCAACCATATGTTTGGCATGAACGGATGGATGGTTGATGTCAAGTACTCGGAGAACATATCGAGACTACTTGCCCCTGCCTGCTTACATGTGGTACATAGCTTCCCGCTGTGTGCACAACGGGTTAATTAAGTGTACATGTAGTTGTGCCGCATATTTTTTCCGTGCTGGCCAGTCTCTCCCTCTTTCGCCCACAACACACCCGCATCACTTCCTCTTCCATCCCCTCACAGCGGCCGGGTCAGCAGAGGCCGGTCCTACGGTAAGCCTTTCTACGTAGTATCGAGTTGGACGAAGAGCAACTATGTTTCTCGAAGGTTTTATTCCTGATACTACTGTATACTACTGCCCTCGTGAGGCGCGTGTGTGTAGACTTCGTGTCCGTCTTTGACCATGAAAGATATCAATAGATATGGTCTCGGGAATGGAACATCTTGGGTGTATCCCCACGATTATCCATGTACGAAGTGCAATGGTGATGACACATGCTCACGACACGCGTGTGCATGTGCTGCCCACCGGTGCTGGTTGCTCGTTTGCCTCGAGAAGCCCTGTCGCTCACCAGCTGTTAATCCGCGATCTCTCGTCCATCAGCGATCTTTCATGGTGATGACGTACGTGCAATCATATGTACTGTACATATCTTAACGCTTTTGGGTTTTCTGGCGTACTGACAGATCATCGATAGATCAACTGCAAATGCTAGTGTGGTGGCAAGCCGTGGAGTTGCCGCCCTGTATCCCTCCACGCCAGATGCTGGCAAGTCCATAGGTAGGTAGTAGCATCGACCGCGCCAACCGGTGACCACTGAAAATATGTCAGCGCCAGCGGGTAAATCCAGCGGGTAGACTTGCATCTCCAAATTTGATATGGTGAGAAGCTACACTACAGCAGCAATATAGACGGGCCAAACAAGACAGCAACAGAAATAGGCTATAAAACAACCCTATCAACTTAGCTCCACACATACCCTCGCCTGAATCTAGCGAGCCACTAGTTCGGGCATCACCCGTCTTGAAGCCATATGACGCGATAAGTACACCATCTTGTTTTTATGGTATGCAGGAAAAGCGACGCCTGTATCTTCACTCAACAAACGGAAATTTTTCTCGTTGTTGCGTACACCACCAGACACCCGAAGTCGCTGCCTGCCCAGAAAGTCGTTTCGTCGAACGCACGTAATCAAGAGAGCTGTGGGCAGCTTTGGGCAACGTGGTCGATCGACCGGGTGTACGTAGTCCAGGCCCTAGAACATGCCCCCACACTATACCGTGGCATTACTCCGTGGACAAAATTGCAGACTGTTCCACTCCATGGTGGTGGTTGTTGTTGTCTTCCTGTCTCCGCTCTGTACCTTCTAATGTCCGCATTGGTCCAACTGACGCGGCAGACGCCTTCCGTGGTCACAAGTCAACTGCCCATAGTGGGGTACACCCTTCAAAAAATAATACTTCGAAGCACCAACAAAAGCGGACCCCCGACGTCCTCAACGGCCCGATTTAATTATTTCCCAAACGAAAATTCAGGAAAACTAGCCGGGATACAGACGATCGACCCCGTTCTATTCAATATTTCTGAACCATTACACCACTCACAGTCAGTGCTGGCTAGTCTGTCAAAAATTCTTTAATCCCAGCGGATCACTTGTAGAAGCACGAAAAATTACTTTTCCGGCAGCGCCTGGCGTCCGTCCCGGGAGATCACACTGTTCCAGTGGGAAGCCAAGAGCCGGCCGACATATCTTATGATCAATATTGCTAAACCTTAGATCTAATAGATAGGATAGGTGCACGATACATTCTATGGAACACGGGTTATGGGCAACGATGGTATTCCGCTGTCACTCGGCGAAGGAGACGACGGGCGACCTCCATTATTTCAGCATCAACACCAATCCGGCCATAGACCGAACGGGCGAGGACAGCATTTTTCTAGCACAAAAAACAATCAACCGTACTCCCATTACAACCACCCCCGTCCCCTCTGATGTTTCTGACCTCCTCGCGTCTATCCATTCTTCCTCTCCCTCGTTGTCACTCCCTCTCTGTCGTAAATGTGTCCATCGGCAAGCCGGCAGAATGAGTGCGCCATTCTGGAACACCAGCGCCACCGTCGATCAGATGAGGCAAGTAGAGGTACCGTGATAAATGTTCTTGCTGTGATTCCCGGCCGCGTCGAAACGTCTTGGGGCCCGATGGCGGCCGCAGCACGCCAACCGCTTGATTTGGACAAAGGGTGATCCACCTAATTGCGTGATTCATGTCACGACATGCGGGGCTCTCGTATCTTTGACACAGAGCCATCCTCTGTACCAAAGACTGCACGGCCATTCAATGGCGCCAGCGAGGTAGGTGGCAAGCGCGATTGATAATCGTCCCATCTTCAAGCCAGCGCCGACAGTGTGAATTCGTCCAGCTTTAGCGAGCGTTCAAGACTTTGCACATACCATCCAGGGGTTGTAGATGCTGGGGAAAGGAAAGCAATCGAAACACACGAAACGCTGAAACCGGTGGGAGTCCGTCTTAACTAAGTTTTGTTCAGTATCCCCTTGGACCACCTCCTAATTGACTCCATAGCCACACCTCATATAAAATAGGCAACTGGGTAACAGTCCCAGCTATTGGGTACCACGCCAGCAGAGTCAAAACGAGTGACACATCTCAATATGTAGGCAACTGAGTAACAGTCCCAGCTATTGGGTACCACGCCAGCACGCCAGCAGAGTCAACACGAGTGACTTTACCATGCTGAATGTCTGCAGTAGATTCTCTAGGCCTCGCATCGCTACAGCCATCTTTACGTTACCTCTTTCAACCTTGAGGCCCGTTTCGCGTACATTCCAGCCCAACTGCGCCCACCAGAAATCTTCCCGCCACAAAAACATACGTAAGCCGATGTGTACCTTCGACAACCCCATTGCCTTTGGGACAAGCCCACGATCTCATTTGGTGACGACGCGTGTGTGAGAGAGGCACGAGCAACGAACAGCTGGTTATCGTGCGAAAGCATCATTACTGGAAACCCGGACGCCTCGATGTTCATACGACCATGGATACGATTCTATTGCCATGATGTCCGTTGGCCTCTCTCTCGGTAAAAGCAGGACACAGCCGCTCCATGCAACAGCGGCTGTTTCTCGGTTTCCCTAAGCACATTCAGCTCGAGCTTGAGATCAACTGCCGGAGTTCTTCAATGACTTCCGGAAACCAGCTCTTCGCGTTTCTCATGTAAGCTTCAATCCAAAACGGCGTCACCAAATGTCGCCAAACGAGCTTATACCTACATGTAGGTCGATACAGAGTACGGTCGATGAAGGTCTCGACCACGCGAAATTGTATGTGGTAGAACGAAGAATCCAACGTACCTTTGCCTTAAAGGAGATGCCTGTATGCCTTTTGGCAACCTGATTGCAGAAGAGAGTACCCCTCAAAACTCGTTTGGTGACGACGCGTGTGTGAGAGAGGCACGAGCAACGAACAGCTGGTTATCGTGCGAAAGCATCATTACTGGAAACCCGGACGCCTCGATGTTCATACGACCATGGATACGATTCGATTGCCATGATGTCCGTTGGCCTCTCTCTCGGTGAAAGCAAGACACAGCCGCTCCATGCAACAGCGTCTGTTTCTCGGTTTCCCTAAGCACATTGAGCTCGAGCTTGAGATCAACTGCCGGAGTTCTTCAATGACTTCCGGAAACCAGCTCTTCGCGTTTCTCATGTAAGCTTCAATCCAAAACGGCGTCACCAAATGTCGCCAAACGAGCTTATACCTACATGTAGGTCGATACAGAGTACGGTCGATGAAGGTCTCGACCACGCGAAATTGTATGTGGTAGAACGAAGAATCCAACGTACCTTTGCCTTAAAGGAGATGCCTGTATGCCTTTTGGCAACCTGATTGCAGAAGAGAGTACCCCTCAAAACTCGTTTGGTGACGACGCGTGTGTGAGAGAGGCACGAGCAACGAACAGCTGGTTATCGTGCGAAAGCATCATTACTGGAAACCCGGACGCCTCGATGTTCATACGACCATGGATACGATTCTATTGCCATGATGTCCGTTGGCCTCTCTCTCGGTGAAAGCAAGACACAGCCGCTCCATGCAAAAGCGGCTGTTTCTCGGTTTCCCTAAGCACATTGAGCTCGAGCTTGAGATCAACTGCCGGAGTTCTTCAATGACTTCCGGAAACCAGCTCTTCGCGTTTCTCATGTAAAGTTCAATCCAAAACGGCGTCACCAAATGTCGCCAAACGAGCTTATACCTACATGTAGGTCGATACAGAGTACGGTCGATGAAGGTCTCGACCACGCGAAATTGTACGTGGTAGAACGAAGAATCCAACGTACCTTTGCCTTAAAGGAGATACCTGTATGCCTTTTGGCAACCTGATTGCAGAAGAGAGTACCCCTCAAAACTCGTTTGGTGACGACGCGTGTGTGAGAGAGGCACGAGCAACGAACAGCTGGTTATCGTGCGAAAGCATCATTACTGGAAACCCGGACGCCTCGATGTTCATACGACCATGGATACGATTCTATTGCCATGATGTCCGTTGGCCTCTCTCTCGGTAAAAGCAGGACACAGCTGCTCCATGCAACAGCGGCTGTTTCTCGGTTTCCCTAAGCACATTGAGCTCGAGCTTGAGATCAACTGCCGGAGTTCTTCAATGACTTCCGGAAACCAAGCTCTTCGCGTTTCTCATGTAAAGTTCAATCCAAAACGGCGTCACCAAATGTCGCCAAACGAGCTTGTACCTACATGTAGGTCGATACAGAGTACGGTCGATGAAGGTCTCGACCACGCGAAATTGTACGTGGTAGAACGAAGAATCCAACGTACCTTTGCCTTAAAGGAGATGCCTGTATGCCTTTTGGCAACCTGATTGCAGAAGAGAGTACCCCTCAAAACTCGCTTGGTGACGACGCGTGTGTGAGAGAGGCACGAGCAACGAACAGCTGGTTATCGTGCGAAAGCATCATTACTGGAAACCCGGACGCCTCGATGTTCATACGACCATGGATACGATTCTATTGCCATGATGTCCGTTGGCCTCTCTCTCGGTAAAAGCAGGACGCAGCCGCTCCATGCAAGAGCGGCTGTTGCTCGGTTTCCCTAAGCACATTGAGCTCGAGCTTGAGATCAACTGCCGGAGTTCTTCAATGACTTCCGGAAACCAGCTCTTCGCGTTTCTCATGTAAAGTTCAATCCAAAACGGCGTCACCAAATGTCGCCAAACGAGCTTATACCTACATGTAGGTCGATACAGAGTACGGTCGATGAAGGTCTCGACCACGCGAAATTGTATGTGGTAGAACGAAGAATCCAACGTACCTTTGCCTTAAAGGAGATGCCTGTATGCCTTTTGGCAACCTGATTGCAGAAGAGAGTACCCCTCAAAACTCGTTTGGTGACGACGCGTGTGTGAGAGAGGCACGAGCAACGAACAGCTGGTTATCGTGCGAAAGCATCATTACTGGAAACCCGGACGCCTCGATGTTCATACGACCATGGATACGATTCTATTGCCATGATGTCCGTTGGCCTCTCTCTCGGTAAAAGCAGGACGCAGCCGCTCCATGCAACAGCGGCTGTTTCTCGGTTTCCCTAAGGACATTGAGCTCGAGCTTGAGATCAACTGCCGGAGTTCTTCAATGACTTCCGGAAACCAGCTCTTCGCGTTTCTCATGTAAAGTTCAATCCAAAACGGCGTCACCAAATGTCGCCAAACGAGCTTATACCTACATGTAGGTCGATACAGAGTACGGTCGATGAAGGTCTCGACCACGCGAAATTGTATGTGGTAGAACGAAGAATCCAACGTACCTTTGCCTTAAAGGAGATACCTGTATGCCTTTTGGCAACCTGATTGCAGAAGAGAGTACCCCTCAAAACTCGCTTGGTGACGACGCGTGTGTGAGAGAGGCACGAGCAACGAACAGCTGGTTATCGTGCGAAAGCATCATTACTGGAAACCCGGACGCCTCGATGTTCATACGACCATGGATACGATTCTATTGCCATGATATCCGTTGGCCTCTCTCTCGGTAAAAGCAGGACACAGCTGCTCCATGCAAGAGCGGCTGTTTCTCGGTTTCCCTAAGCACATTGAGCTCGAGCTTGAGATCAACTGCCGGAGTTCTTCAATGACTTCCGGAAACCAGCTCTTCGCGTTTCTCATGTAAAGTTCAATCCAAAACGGCGTCACCAAATGTCGCCAAACGAGCTTGTACCTACATGTAGGTCGATACAGAGTACGGTCGATGAAGGTCTCGACCACGCGAAATTGTATGTGGTAGAACGAAGAATCCAAC
>FN649758.1:1093242-1105247 GCA_000310025.1 Ectocarpus siliculosus | reverse complement strand
CCAGGCCGATGTTGTAGCTGAACGGGACCTGTGGTAACCGGCGTGGGGGAGGTGGAGGGTATGCTAATGGTCACACTTCCTCCCCGGTACATGCATACGCACCGGAGGAAAAAAATAAAAAAGAAGAACTTTCTTCGGGGAAACAACAAGATGATGGTTGTAGGTGTTTCATGCGGGGCTGGCTAGTGCAGTACACGAAAGAAGTCATTCTTGCTTGCGCGTTACGCGATGGCAAACTTGGGTTGCAGGGTCAACTGTTCGTCTTCGGCGCCGCCGCCGTGCGGTGTGAAGCGGAGGGGATCATCAAACCCATGGAAAAAGCGTGGGGGAGGAAAACGCAAGGATGTTCAGGGAGAGAGAGAGTATGTAGATGAGATGCAACATGATGAGTTGAAGACGTCGGACAGGGTTTTCTTACTTTCTTCGTCCGCATCACAAAGAAATAACGAAGAGGTTGAGTCGTCTGCAGACCGAATAAAAAAACTGCGCTGTGAAGATATGATATGTGAGGGGAAAAACGTCAAGACAAAGAAAATGTGTGGCGGTGGAGGAGGCGGGCGGTGGGGAGACCGGGCCGCACTGTACGTACCCGCGCGGCCAAGAAAAATGGTCTCACATGGGCTAGGTGGCAACACCGTGAGCTCCGTGGAGTAGCACCATAGCCTAGCAAGTGTGGGATTTCGGTTGGTTGTTCGTGTACGTATGCATCCGTCCGTCGTGTATACAACTACTAATATTTATACTGCCGAATCATCATGTGCTAAATCACGACAAAAATCCTCCCCCCTGTCTTCGGGAGGGATAGAACGGTGACAGGGAAAAGCACTGCGAACACTTCCTGCTAACTTGTAGCACAACCCGATAAACCTTGCTTGGTTACAGCAGTCGTATTGAATGATGGGTAGTCTTTCAGTCATTGTACACTATACCAAACCTCTATTAAGTCTACCCCGGGAAAACAAAGAAGACCCCCCCGGCCGCAACTTTATTTAGCGATAAGATGCACGCTTGTACATGTATGTATTCTTTTTGGGGGCGTTCGATCTCTCTTGACGGGGGTTGACTCTCCAATCTCACTACGCCGCCCGGCCCGGAGTTGTACAAACAACACCAACACCGCTGTTGTTGTAGATACACCCGGCAGTCGCTATTGCACGCCAATCCAGTTGAGTTGTTTCCACTGAACAAAATCGTCTCGGGTTGGTAACCCACCCAGCAAACAAAAAAAAATCCCCCCTGCAGGCAGGGTTGTTGTTGTCGTTGTTGTCTAGTCTTCACATTAAAAACCGTTCCGATCTCTCTTTACCCAGTACCTTCATATGTCCGTACTGATCCAACACTTGACGCGGTCAATTCCCGTGGTCACAGGCTAACTTACCCTAAAAAGGTACGCTCAAACCAAGGGTGTAACAGCGCGGGAGGATACACGATGAACCCTAGCAGTGGGCGCTCTCCTCCTATCGCTCGCTCAGACTTGCATGAGTACCGCCGAGACACGTACTACACATGCATACGGGTGTGGAGCTTTAGTTTACATGCGTCGTGCATATGCACCTTGAAAGAGTATTATTCTAGATTCGATCCGCACCAACAGCAGACATCACAAAATAGATCAAACGAAAGCCAAATAATGAAATAATGCGCCTATAAATTTATCCTCTCATCATCAAAAGCGCCTTCTCTTTTGTCTGTGTTCTGATTAGCATCGGCCTATGTACCACCGGCTACACCCTCTGGGGGTGCACGAACGGAACGCTTTCAAAACAAAACAAGGGGGTGAGGCACGAAAGGATGGAGTATAAGGCAGGAAGGTCGAAAAAAACTATACTCCTGCTGCAGAAAGAAGTGTAAACGAGTGCGCTCGCTCTGTTTGTTCCAGCCCTTTTTTTCTTTTTTTGGCTGCAACAACACCGGAGAGCTTTTTTTGTGCTGTTGTTCTGTGACGTTCACAGGTTGAACCCCTCTGCACGCTTGTATCTACAGCCAGAAACCGGGGGTGCGTACCGTAGTAGTTGAGGAAGGACGGGCCGGACCGCCCGCAGCATCACTTGCGGCAGCTCTTTTCACGGGAAGGTATGCATATTTAAGTCAGGGCTTCTTTTTGTGTTGGGACCCAACGATCAACACGCGACGCTGCAAGTGGGCATTATTCTTTATTTAGTACTTTGGTTTCAGACAAAAAGACACACCACGGCAGCAGCAACTGGTCGTATACACGCCAACCCCGACAACAAGAGGCAAAGTCCGCTTCAAGTCATCACCCGTGGCGGCCATGACAGCAGCAGCAGCAGGAGCAGCAGCAACAGCAGCAGCAGACAAGCGGCCGGCCAGCTTGGCAGATCTGGTAGCTGAAATGAATGTATTTCCACACCGGGCGATTGAGGGCCTGTCTACAGGGGTGAAGACGGAACATTACTACAACCTTCAACAACATGGGCACACAAAAAAAACAAAAAACAACGCGGGTGTTTGCTACTTCAAGAAACGCACATACACACAGCACAGAGGGTGGGCTCGCTCCACGTAGCCGACAGAGGAGGGATACGTGACACAATGCGCAGGCCAAGGACCATCACGCTTTGGAAGAAGAGAGCTATGCAGAGCTTCCCCCACCCCGAAAAAACTCCAACCGGCAAATAACAGGTGTGTTGGCCGACAATGCGGGCAGTGGGCCAAGCACCAAAGGTTCTCTGTTGTTCTCTGCTCCGGGGGCAGGCAATTTGCTTGAAGATATGCATATGTATTTATACAACGAAATAGAGGAAACGTGGCGGAGGTTTCCCCGCCTGAATCCGCGGTTCACACCTGTCCTGGATCGGTCGTGCTCCAGAACTTCTCGGACAAGTCGCGGTTCTTTCCGTACCCGGTGCAGTGCACGGTCACCTTCTGCCCCCTGTTGTTGTTGTTGTTGTTGTTGTTGTTGTCACCGCAAGGAACAGCAGCGAGATACACGGACAAAAGGAACGGGCTGAACTTCGACTGGAGTGCTGCTGTCTCAACAAAAAAAAGTGCGTTTGTCGGGTAAAGGCCCTGGTACATCTAGAACGCAAGATCCACGGGGTTGGCCGACTTTCTTTGTGGAAAATGGGAAAAAGTAAGCAATCAACACATCAGGGCGAACATCGCGGCGCAAGGCTTCCAAAATCTCCACGAACTAGGACCACACACAGAAGAACCGCGGGGTTGTAGCACCTCCACAACCATCTGCAGCCAGCCACAGGAAAATGTGCATGCATACCGGCGGGCGGGCGTGGGCGCATGACGCAAGCTGTGGCCGGCCCTGTCTCCGCCCCAATTGTACAACTACACGGCACACCCAAAAAATATGGGAAATACAAAGAACGGAGGAAAGGATGATATTCAACGGACAACTACGAAACATACCCCCGCCGACGAATACCGAAAAACGAGTGATGACGCACGCTATAACAAAACCTCTTCCCCGTCTCACTTTTGAGGCTTCTGGGCACCGGCGGGAGCCGGCTTGAGCACTTCCTTCTGGAAACCCATGCTGCTGCTGCTGCTGCTGCTGCTGCTGTCGTTGATGTTGTTGTTTTTTGTGGTTGGCTGTCAAAGTTCCTTTTAGCTGTAAAGATGCTTCAAGCAAGCGGAGAGGAAAAGTGGTTGTGGGTTGTGGGAATGAGTGCGTAAGGTGGGGGGTGGCGCCAGAGAGAGGATCGCGGGGTAACTTTTCGGGAACCCGCGCAACTCAGGAACGAGAAGAGTGCCTCTTCACAGAAAAATGGACAGGGGGGCAGGGGGCACGCACGTTAGCCGTCCCCGGAAAAAAAAGGCGGGGCCAGCAGGCCGCCGCGGGGTTCGCGCCTTCTCCTCCCAGTTGTTTGAAGAATTATTTTTGGCTTGTTAGCGGTGGCAAACATAGTCTCGGTACAAGCCGCTAGCATAGATTTAATTTAATTTAGCTCGGAACCCGCCTCGCGAGCAACAACCTACCTACTACGTGAGGACAATGATAGATAGTAGTGGTAGATTACCACAGAACAGGCCAACTACAACAACAAGATGAAAAAAAATCATTGTTGTGCTATCTTCTTCGCGATCACCGTGGTGCCCAACAGCTGGCTGTTGCTGGATACAGAGATACAGAGATCAATGGATGGATGCATGCAGCACATATATTTTTTATGTATCATACGTTTTCTCCTTCTACTACATACTATGTTGTTGTCCGCCATACATATCGGCTACTACACTACACTGCTGTGTGTAGAAAAGTGACAAAATGCCTGCGAAAGAATGTTTGTTAGACAAAAATTACTTGTGCTTCGTCGCCTCTACAACAAATAAATAAACTCGTGCACCCATTAACTCCTACCTCCTACAGCATAGCTAGCCAAAAGCTTGCATGTACTATAATATATACGCATGCATGCATGCATGTACCTCTTTATTAATATTTTTATCATCAGCCGCCGGGGATTGCTTAAATAAATGTACAATACAAGAGGAGTGGTCGCACCCGGGGCATTTTTCTCTTCCCATCACTTTTTTTTTCCCTCTGCATGCATGCATGCATGCGTGTGTGCCTTTTTGCCTTCGATTGGTTCACCTAAATATACTCCCGACGAGTCCATTGTTTGTGAACGGTTCATTGTTTGTGGGGTAAATATCTGAGAAGAAAAGAGATGTACGCACATACATACATACATACATACATACATTATGTGTATCGTCCAAATGGTATTTGTTGTGCAGAATTTGGAAAAAGTTCACTCCGGGCCATGCGAGAGAGCGAAATTCAAGCGACACCAACCACCACTGCAACTGACCAACTACATACGAAGCAGACTGCTGGTAGGTTAACAAGACGCCCACTACCGTAGGCCACATCGAGACAACTGGGCCGCCCGCGCGGCAGACGATCTCCGTATACGAGCACCGGCCCACACATCATCAAGAAATTACATGTAATGGTTGCGGGATTTTTTACGGAACGAACGCAAGCAACCCATCAGCAATAGATCTTTACACGATGATTCGATTTGCCACTGCTGCTCGACCAGTTGGTGTGTGGCGGATCTTTGACATGGGGAAGATGATGCCGACGAAGGGGGCATTCACCATTCGCTCACACCTTGCCACGAGTGACCAAGAAGGCAATCAGAACAATATTGACTGAGTGAGCCCGCTCGGTTCGTATCCTTGACACATGTTATTTCTTCCCGTGGATGATATCGACAAAGAACTGGCGCTGTCCCCCGGTGGTCGCAGGCGTAAGACTCCGGTCGTAGGTAGGCTTAAGGCACTCCCCCCGTCAGGTGAAACTTTTACCTCACTCTACGCGAGTTGAGTATCCGCAGCAAGCAGTAACAGTGGCGCTTCACGAAGGGATCAATCAACGTGGATGTCACCTTCCAAAACGAAAGGTTGTATACATGCACCATCCCCGCATCCATACATACACTCGAAACGTCCGTCGAAGACAATTCTCTCTTCTTCACGAAGAAGGCGACGTGATCTTCACACAACAATCCAATCCCGTTGGGGGCTACATGCAAACGCGTGCGTTCTGAAGAGGAACATGCATGAAAGGCTACTTACTCTAAGGCTACAGCAACTATTGTGCATCTATCTGGGAATAACCCGCTGCCGGCATGTTCCGTCCAAACTCTCTTTCCAAGGCAGGCAGGTACAGCGCACAAGTCCGAGGCCGCCAAAGCCAATTGATTCACCCATAGGCTTCGGGTTGCTTGGAACATGAACCAACCTACAGCCTCGAACAACACCAACCAATCAGAGGAAATATGCCTTCCACCAGCAAACACGGACGAACAAGCTGCAGCTGTGCTGCTGCTTGTTCTCGCCTCTCCCAGAAGCCAGAATGGACAACACGACAACAGCAGACACACCGGGAAAAATCTCACGAGCCCAGCGGGAGCTTTATAATGTGAATGATTGGCACCGCCCGGTGCGGTGTAACGCCGTGCTCGTCCGCATCGTCCACGAATTGCACGTGCGCCGTCCCCCCATTTCCCTGAGAACAAAAAAAAAAGCAAGGGTTGCGAGACGACGAGGGAAAGCGGGGGGTCGTGAGGGCATGCCACGTCGGGTCTGGATGTGGCACAAGAGGATAGGGTGGTTGGTCTGAAAATAAGCGCCCCCGCTCCGTTGTTGTCACCGGAATTGGTCGCACGTACGATGCAGTCGTTGCGGCAAGGGGCGGTATACACGAGGCGGACACCACCATCATTCTGACGGCAGAGCCCGTACGTGAGCCCCGCCCGCTTGCAGCCCCCGGCAAAGACATGGGAGCAAGACAGGATAGAAAAAAAAACACTCGATGTCTATTGAGCGTTCCGCTCCGCCGTCGATCTGCTCTCCCCTGCAGGGTTCGGAGATAGAGATGTCGAAAGGAAACAGCGCGCCCACAAGAAAGAAGCAGCAGCAGTGTGTCTACTTGCGCACGTCAAGTCCTCTGCCGTGGAGTCTCTTGCCCTGCCATAACAAGGACGGTGTAGGTACTTACCAGTAGCGGCCGCTTTCGTTCAAAAAACAAAAAACTTACCGTAGTTGTTACGGGGAGCGGCAGGTGGGTGCGACTGGAGATAGATTCTTGTGCGACTCAAACTAGTGGCAAGCAAGGGTACTGTGCAAGGTACACTGCAGTTAGTTGCCCCGCGCACAGAAGAACACGGTACCCTGGGGTCGAGCATAGTTTCTTATTTCTTTACTGCCGTCCGTCAGCACGGGGTGTAATACATACCGTAGTGTAGACGGTGAGCCGTGTTTCTGAGCTCTTAACACAAACAAAATCCAAACCTTATCGCTAACATAATTGTTCTTAATTTCAAGCGCCAGCTCGACACGAGCGCCGTCTTGACTTGACTTCTTCCCCCTCGTTTCTTCGAACAATCTAAGCCTTGTTGTTCCTAATTGAGGGCGCCAACTAGACGCGAGTGGTGCTTACGATTTGGCCTCTTCCCCTCGGCGGTATCGCGATGGTAGCGTGGTAGAAGGAGGTGGTGTCCACGTAGACAGCCAGCACATCGTCTCCCTTCGATAGCCGCTCTGTTCGTCCCTCCAACGGTATCACCTGTGGTTATCGTGCATGGAGTCATCGCCATGTCTGCCATCAGTGTGAGCAATGACATGCAACAGCGCGAGCAATTAACGTGCAACAACAACAACAACAAACAACAGCATCGAAAGCAACAGCGGTGGCATCAAGCACCGAGTCCGTAGCATTACTACCGCTGTGCCGTGGCTCACATAGAGCTGATTCATGATAGCCCGAGTACCTTGTCGGGAGGAATATACCGCCAGTCATGGACCCTACCTGTACAACAACAACAACAACAACAACAACAACAACAACAACAGCAACAGGCAACAGCAAAACCCGACTAACCTGGTGCTCGTCCATGGTGAGCTTCTTGCTATTGTCGTCTTCGTCCATCACCTGCGTAGGCAACACGAAACCCCCCGGCAGAAAACAACGCGTCCGCGCGACCGATCGACAAAAACAAAAATAAAGGTATCAATACAATAAAAAAACACGGAGACACGGCACGTGATGCGAACGTGTGGACACCGTTTGCCCCTCGTCAACCAAATCAAGCCAAAAACACCAGACACGAGCCCGAGACATGTCAAACATCGAACCTACCGTGCCAATGACTGCAGTCGTCAGACCTCTATAAGGCGGGTATGCGCCAGACCGACTCACCAGCGTTATAAAGGGCACCCCCACTATTGAATGTATTAACCGGTAACCGTCTTGAAATATTCCATCTGTGCCATTCAATTTCACCCGCCCTATAGCGGGTACCCCACTACTCACTACTCAATGTATTAACCGTCTTGAAATATTCCGTTTGTGTCACCCAATTTCACCCGTCCTATAGCGGGTACCCGCCTCATATAAACCGCCTTATAGAGGTCCTGAACTACTGCTGTGCAGTATTCTGCCCAGCATACCGCGGAGCCCCTCCTCACGACGGCAGTGACGTCGTTACGGCAAAAAGAGACAAACAAGGAGAAGTCCTCCTTTGTGGAGTCGAATTGAAGGTCTTGGCTCAACTGGGCAAGGCGAAAGGAAGCGTTGGCTGTAGCGTCGAAATCAGCAGGTGGGAAGGGGAGCGGCGTGCCACAGGACCCACAAATATGCGTTGCGGCTGAAAGAGACACCCGCACGCAACGGTCACACTTTGCAGGAGTCCAAGGTCTTGACTCAACGAGGCAAGATGAGGACTGCGGCCGCGAGTGAAGGGCCGCAAGGCGAACGGGATACAACCAAGTACGGTGTTGCCTCGACAACGGTCCTCAGGGTACCGCTGCTAAGACGAGCGCGTCGAAATTTCCGTGCTTTTTCCGTGCCCACCACCTCAGCTCCGGCCCCCAACGTGCCGGCGAAAAAGAGCCGTACCCTGAGGGTTAAACTATTGAGACAACACCGCGCATGCGCGTTTCCCGTTAGCCTTACGGCCCTTCCTCCATCCCTAGCGGGTATCTCTCTTGTCCCGTTGAGCCAAGACCTTGGTCTCCTGTCAAGTGGATTTGCTCCTTCGAGTCTTCAATTCAGCCGTAACGCAGTGGAGTTTGTTCGCGACTTCGGTGGCACACTGCTTCCCTTTCTCCTCGTCCAACCTGCTGATCTCGACGCTACCAACGCTTCCTTGCTCACATCCTGTAACTAACTCACGACCCTCCTGCAGAGCATACCTCTTCTCCTCAAATGAAACGGGAAGGGGTTTTACGAAACGGGAAAGCGTTCTATGAAAAGATACGGCGATCTTTGAAACGAGAAGGCGTTCTTTGAAACGAGAAGGCGTCCTTTGAAACGGGAGCGCGATCTTGGCAACCAATCAAGCGTGCGCACAAGGCGGCGCGGGGTCGTCCTTCGTTCGTGAGATGGCAAGGACACCCGAACGCAGTATGGCGAACCTACAACGAACCCAATCAGACCTCGGTCGCTGACTCCATCGAAATCACACGCCAAAACCAGGTTATTTTGGCTACCATACGTCGCCGGCTGACAGCTGTCCGAAAAGCAACCACAAGAAATGCGTTGCACGTGAACACTGAGCACGGCGCAGCACAACACACATATATACATGACGTCTGTTCATTGGTCAGCCGGTCAGCGCAGTCGATGCTAACAAACGAAACAAAACACACTGGGTTCCAGATCATTGCCCGCAGGAGCGTTTATGGCGTCAGAAGCGTTCTTCGTCCATAGGCGCACTGAGACTGACGTCTTTTCATTGGTCAGCCGGCTAGCGCGGTCGATGCCAAAAAAACAAAAACACTTGTGTACACACACAGACACACGAATCGCAACAACGGAAGAGCACAACACCCCCAGGATCCACGCCTTACAAACAAACCTCCTGAAAAACCACACAGACACACAGACACATACCAAGGCGGCCGGACAAGTACAAGACGGGTTAGGCCAGCGCCAAATAACGGCTACAAGGTGGCCGCACAAGGTTAGGCAACAACGGCACAGAACGGCTACAACAAACCACCATGAGGGGGACGACCGGCAAGAGGAACGGGGTGGGGGGGGGGGGGGGGGGGCTCCGCGGGTTTACCAGGAGTAATACAAAATCCGATTGAAAAATTCAGACTCCTATTATTAAGAGTTCATATTTCAGAATTTGGTGTGACGTTGACTACTATAACAACCATCAAGTTGCATACAGTCGTGGACTACATGGGAACATGGTTAATTTAGTGTAGGAGGGCGGGGGAAGGGGTCATTTTGCCCCGCTTTCACCCGGCAGTGGGAACGCGTTTGCTCCTTTTTTTTATGTTATATACTTTTTGTGTGACAACCGTTTGATGACGTGTGTCTCAGGGCCTCGTCTACTCGATACTCGATGCATGCTGCCCGTGACAAAGAGCTACCATATTTGCTGCCTTGGCGAGGATTCCCTCCTCTCCGTGTTGACTTGGAGCATGCTGGTGAAAGCGAGCGCGTTCGTGGATTGTGGTCTTCGTTGCGGTTTCTTGTTCGGACCGTTACCATGGTCTTTTACCCACATCGCCTCGTATTGCCGTGCGTGTTTTTCGTCCGTTGAGCGGAGCCCTGACGGGTCTCATGAAGTTAAGTTTTTTTATTCAGAGAAACACGATTTTGTGTGTTCACCAAATCTTCTCTTGTTCTTTTTTTTTTTTCAGCTGAGCGGAGCCCTGACGGGTCTCACCCGCGTGAGGCGTTTCTGTCAAGACGACGCACACGTCTTCTGCCGCGAGGACCAGATCAAGCAGGAGGTCATGGGCGCCCTGGAGTTCATGAGACACGTCTACGACATCTTCGGCATGACCTACAAGGTGGGCCGCCCAATGTTTGTTGTTTTGGATGCTTGATTGATGCCTTCGGCACTGCCACGTTGTACCACATCTTGTGCCGCAGCGTAACGGCATGGTGATGGTGTGGAGGGTGTGATGGCGTCGTAATGACCTGCATGTTGTTGCCGCTGCTGTACTTGATGGTGCGGTGCTGCTGCGATGCCGTCGGCACGACCTACGAGGGGCGGACCATTGCTGTTTGCTGCTGGTTTGGGTGAAACGGTGGCGGCAGAAATGAGCTGTAACATGTGCGTGAGCTGTGATTCATGTGATGCTGTAATTGACGCCTTTGGAGTGATGTGTCGTATGTTGTGCCGCTGCTGTACTTGACGGCATGGTGTCGTTGTGATGGTTGCGATGGGCGCTATCGTTTAACGCTCGGTCTGGGCCACGCGATTGCCACCGGCCTCATACTTTAACAGGCGACCGGCCTTATTTAGGGACCTCTACTGATCCCTGCACTGATCACACCCCAATGCGTCTCTCACGAGTCGAGAAATAAGCAAGGACCCACCCTGCGCAACTTGTATGATAGGGCAATTCACGTTCCCCCGTGCCCTTTGTCTCATCTCTCCCGCTTTCCTCCTCCCTTCCTCGAAGTAAGGACCACCTAGGCAGTATCTACAGTAGGGTTACTCGCGTTCCCCGATGCCGCGTGTCTCACCTCTCCCGCTTGCCTCCTCCCTCCCTCGAAGGAAGGACCCACCGGCAGGCAGCATCTACAGCAGTAGGGTAATGTCTAATCTCTCCCGCTTGCCTACTGCCTCCGTAGCAGTATCTACCTCCCTCCCTCAACAGTAAGGGCCCACCAATACCTATACTTTGGGAGCTAGCGTTTCCCCATGCCGGGTGTCTCATCACTCTCCCGCTTGCCTCCTCGACCCATCAGCTTGAGCTTTCCACCAAGCCGAAGAAGGCCATGGGAGACGCGGCCCTCTGGGAGATGGCGGAGAACTCCCTCCGAGAGACTCTGGACGAGTTTGCTGGTAAAGGCAACTGGCGAGTTAACGCTGGGGACGGCGCTTTCTACGGGCCCAAGATCGACATCAAGGTGAGATTTTTACACACCCTGAACAGCAGCAGACCATGTACGCTGCTTGAAGTGTATTTTTTTTGTTTGAATAGACGAGTCTGTTGCCGCGGGTAATAGCTATTGATGGTTGGATTTCGCACACTTTTGTTGCCTAAGACGGAGAGTGACAGCGTGTGCAATTGTGATAAGCGAGTATGGTACGTACCGAATCATTCCGTGGGTGACGTAAGATACCACACCCCCTGAACCGATTTTTAAAAGCTCCACGACCGACAGGATGATGCCTACGTGCACCGAGGCGTTTTCGATTAACGGGTACCGGTCGCGTGGATCGTACGTGCAGTAGAAGGGTTGATGGATGGTGAACGACTTATTGGCAACGAAGGCGCCTCCGAGACTTCTTTTCGCCGTCTACCAACGCTTCTACTTACGAGCGGCGCGACCGGTACCGGTTCGTGGGAAAGCTCTCGACTACCGTAAGAGGCGGAGAGATGGCACCTCCCCCAGGACCAATTTTCAAAGCTTGATTTCTCCACAACCAAGATTTTCTGTACCGTACCGTATACCGTATCGTGGTATTCCGTGAGAGGCGAGGAGATGGCACCCCCCCCCCCCCCCCCTAAGGCGAAATTTTAAAAATCGATTGCTCCCCCCC